>VYZR01120312.1:125103-137057 GCA_013400675.1 Oxylabes madagascariensis | reverse complement strand
TCTCCCAAACAGAGCTCTGGAATGTGGTGTTTGCTGAGCCTCAATTTGGATAAATGCCTGAAGGACGAGGCTGTCAGTGCAGCCTCCCCCAGCTGACTGATGGCTTCCACTGAGGCCAGGCCCTGGAGACACTTTCTAGATGTGGTTAATGTACCTGAGCACGCCCCAGCTCTAAGACACTGCCTCCCCCAGCTGAATTAGAGCTGGCTGAATTAATACTTTTTAGTGTTAACTTGGTATTTACTCTACAGAATGTTGGACGGCTTCGCTGGTGTTTTAGTTAGTTTTAGTTTTGCAGTCAAGCAGATAGAGACACTCACCTGTTCCATTTGCCTGATTCCATCAATTAGACAGTGATTGGCAGGTGAGGAAGTCACAAAAACAACCTTTTCTGCCTCCTCATTACTTCAGTGTGAAATTGTTCTTGTAGNAGGATTCTTTTAAAGCTCAGATTTTGCAGACAGTGGTGAACGGGGTGATAAAATCCCACCACCACATAATCATTTATGGATCAGGGAATGATTTTCTCATGTTCCCTATTGACATTTTTCCACTTAAGGGAGGCCAGGCCCTTCTATCCAATACTGATACCCCCAGTGTGGCTGCCAATGCTTTTTCATAAGCTAGGGAAGGAGTGAAGGCTGCAGTTACAACGACCTGCATGGAAGTTCCTTGGCACCTTTGTTGTCGGCAAAAATTAGTTGAGCAGGAATGTACATTCTGAAAGTGGAGCAAATTAATATCTGGAGTTTATCCTGTCAGGAATTACATGTTACAGACAGATAATATTAAAGATCCATTTTTACATAATGATTTTCTGAAGTGCCAATTTTTCTGTTTGTTTCTTTGGGGGAAGTTTTTTGGAAAGTGTTGTGCATCATTTGAAGCTGCTGCATAAGAGATCCTGGAGGTTTTGCTATTAAGGGAACTTTAATTTAATTAAAATTCAATTTTGTGATGCTATAGTTTTGGTAATAATTTACAATGAAATTTTAATCTTATAAACCACTAATAAAATGCACCTTTTTATTCCAGAAAGTTTTGTTTCTGTATGATCAGGCTAATGATATGCTTATTTAACTGTGAATATATATTTCCTTGCTGTATCTTAGAATGGCAAAATAAATGTAATTAAATTTTAGCCAGTCTAACAAGCTTAACTAGAGCATCTTCCAGCAACATGCTGTAGAATTTAGTTTTCCAAATAAACTCAGTGTGTCACTGATGTGCAGAGAGGATCAATAGAATGGAAATTGCAGTTTCCCTCCAAGTGCTGCCGTGTTTTATCGCTCACCCATTTCCAACCAGTCCCTTTTCCCCTTTCCCCTGCCAGATGGGGCCCATGGCCATGCCAAGCACATGGAATACAAGTAACCAGAGAGGGAATATCTACAAATGATGCACAGTCCACGTTCCTTTTCCTTTTTGTGTTTCCCATCCCATTCTGGCAAGGTCCTGAGCTGCTTTGTCTCCCCTGGGAGCAGGAATTTCCCTAAGGGTGCTCAGTGCTGGGAAGTTTGGACTTGAACTCCTCTTCAAGAGGATGTGAGATCATCCACAGCCCTGCAGTCTGCTCCTGATGCTGCTGCTGGGAGAAGGCAGGGATGGAATTCCAGCATGGGGGAAATGCCCTGGCACTCCTGGCCCAGGGATGGGATTTATTGACCTGTGTGCCGGATTCATCACATTTCTTCAAGCTGCAAGTCGTGGCCCAGGACCTCAAGGGCTAACCTTGAAGTGCATCTGAATATTTGTGTGTATTTCTCACCCAGTAATGATGCCAAGCTCACCCTCAGCCAGTTTTGGCACAAGGATGAGGAGTTAAATCTGGAGAAGCAGCTGGCAGGAGGCGGCAGAGGAGGGGGTGGACGGGCCCAGCCAGCCACTTTGGGTCTGCAGTCTCTTTTTGGTGTGATATTACTCGATTGCACATTAATGGCAGCAACTTGTGTGCATCAAACAGAGATTAGACTTTACAAATTCGTTTGCTGTCTCTCCAGCTTTCCCTCCCCCAGGTCATATTCCATATGCTGGGAGGATTTTGTTTGATTTGTCCCCACACAAACAGAGTGGAGCAATCTCTGCAAGGCCAGGGCCAGCGGGGCTGTGCTCATTTGAGGCTTGGTTTCTGCTCTAAAGGAAGTGGATCATGTTCCCAGTGCTGAGGCTCTCGGGGTATTCACAGGGTGTTAATGATTTCACATGAAGTTCAATGCAGTCTGAGGGGACACTGGGCTCTAATTATTCCATCCCTGCCCCGATGCATACTGAGCACTGTACCAAACCCAGGGAAACCTTCCACTACCGCTAGCTACTCTATTTACTCTAAATTAATTTGAAGTTGAAGTCATTGCCAAGATTTGAGTTCACTGAAGCTTTTCCCAAACAGAATGAAAATTAAGACAAACACAGAGAAATTATTTTTTTCCCAAGGCCTGTATTTATTGTGCATTTTTCCAGGTTCCCCATTGCTGTTGTTGAGATCCAAATTTTTTCATCTGCCAGCTGCAGTGACTTATTGGAAGAGCAGATTCTTGAGCCTTTTTCTAGCCCTTACTTTCAATCTGACATTTATTTAGTTCTCGTTTGAAATTGATAGACTTTGGCTTCTCCTTCTAATGAATATTGGATAGGGGGTGGTATGTATTTATACACCCTTCTGTTTGTTCCAAACTGGGGCCTTCTCTCCTGTACTCTGCTGAAAAGAATCTTCCCCTTGCATTGTAAGGGATGAGAGTCCCTCTGGGAACTCTCCCTTAGCTTGGATCCTCCAACCCTTTTTGTGATTCACTGTGGAATAGCAGCACAGAGGAGAACTGCAAATCCCTGGGGCACGTTGTGGGTCAAATCTATTTGGAACTTTCCAGGGACCAGGAGACGTTTTTGTGGTTTGCATTTCTCCTGCTCGTTGTGAGATTTATTCCTCAGCTTTGGAAACGACTTCAGGATTTTGGGAAGGGAAGTTGGTGTGCTCTGTGTCCTGGCTCTGGGAGTTCCACAGCAGCCCTCAGATTGCTGGGAACCTGACAGGACATCCCTCCAGTGATGGGGAGCCACACTTATCAAGAAGCATTTCAAGTTTTAGAAACAGGTGGGAGTAGAGGGGGAGAGGCTGCCAGCCTGCCCTGCCCTCATTCTTTATGCTGACCAGTGTTTGCATTTTTCATTCAGGAAGAAGGGAAATGTTTAATCAAGTACTTTGTACTTGCTTTCCCTCGCTTTTTCTCTGTGTCTTTGAAAAAGTATGAAAAATGCATTAAGTTGGACAGTGATGTTTGACAGATTATCTCTGGTACCCCTTGGGAATGAAGAGATTTTGCAGTTGGGCTTCCTGACGTGTTATTTAGCAGAACAGACAGACCTTGAGTCCTTTGGTTTCCCACTTCCCACGTCCTGGAGTACAACTGAAGTACATGCTGGAGCAACATCGTTCTCCTCTACATGGGAAAAAGCATTATCAGATAATTAGACTGTGTCATGAAGATGTAATAAAAATCCTTAGGAAATTAATTAATGCACATGTACAATAGCTACGTTACACCACAACATTTGAGCCATTTAAAATGAGGTTCTTTTTAAATAGCAAAAGCAATTAGTCTGCTTGGACTGATTGCTGGCCAATTTTTGTAATGCAAGACTTTTTTGATTTATGGGAGTAAAAAAATTGAGAAGGGGAAGGGTAAAATTCCATTGTGGTTGTTCTTAGCAACAAAACTATCGAGCTCTGTAGCTGGTTTTTTTCTGAGCTGCAGCTCTCTCTTGCTTTCTGCAGTCCTGAGTTTGAAACTTTTCATGCACTATCTTCACAAGTATTAGCTCACTGGTGCAATAATGTTTACTAATATCTGCTATGTTCAGATACAGAGTTGGATGGTATTTTTCATGGTAAATCTCTTCCTCCTTAAGGAAAATTATTCAAGCTGAAATATCCACGTTCTTTTTGGCGGCATCTTGAAATAAAACCTCCTGTAAAATCCCTGGTGCCATAACTTTTACTTTGATAACAGTAAGCCAGAATATCAGCAGTGAAAGTAAAGCAGGAAATGCAGCATGTCCCTGGAACGGCCACAACCTCCAGGGCTGAAACAGAATTTCTGCTCTTGGGCTGGGTGCAGCACAGATCTCCTGCTCCATGCCTGACTTAGAACAGGTCCCTTGGTTCTGCTGAAGAGCTTGTACCTGGGTATGTATTTAGGCATCTGATTGAATCCCAGCTCATCTTGGCAGTCAGGAAGTATTTACAATGTTCTTTGGGGCTACAAATAACTACAAAAATTTCCTGCATCAGCTGCTGTCTCTCCACAGGTTGGTGTTGTAGTGAGATCTTGAGGAGCTGTGGGCATGGATGAGGCAGAATTTTAGGCAAGTGAGGAGCAGTGAATGCATCACAGCTTTGATGGTGATATATTGTTGTACACCAAACAACGATACAGACTCTTGATCAGAAAGTTAGAAATGACTTTTTATTTTTGAGATGTGATTCTCTTTTATACTATTTTACATAGACTAATTTGTTCAGTGAAACAACAGTAAACTTCTTCAATCACATTGGTTAAAACAGGTGCTCATCAAGAAACCTCTCCTGAGAGAAAGAATGGCTAAACATAGGTACAGTTACAAAAACATTTCTCTTGTTTACAGAAAATCACCTGGGAAAAGAATTCCAGAAACCAAAACATCTCAGGCATTAAATCAGGGCTGCAGTGGTGTCAGCCACCTTTAGCTGTGCCTCATTCCCCTGCAAATGCTCTTTCCTCACAGCCCATCACGATCTTCCCTGTCCCTCTCTCCATGGATGTTCTGCCTGCCTGGGTTCCTTCAGGACAGGACAACATTTGCTTGGCTTCCCACCTCCCTGCCTGCACCACCTGGAGCAAGATTAGGGCTTCACATGGCTTTTCTTTGGTAGAAAGGGAAAAAAATATTGAGTAAGTGACACAGAAGAGGAATTGCTATGCATATTAAGCAGAGAGTGATTGCTGACAGCATGCATTATGTAAAAGGGGAACCTGCACAAAATGAAATGCAAACCTTGCTGCAATTTAGCTGTTAATTTAATGTATATTATAGGATTTTCAGGTATTACATTGTCTAGGGACAACCTAGCTTAAATTTTCTTCCAGTTCCCATGATGTACTTGTGGTCTTTCTATCTTAGAGTGACTTTTTAAGAGCATGTAGTGACAGAACAAGGGGGAATGGCTTCAAACTGGATGGGAGTAGGCTCAGATGAGACACTGGGGATGTGAGGGTGGGCAGGCCCTGGCACAGGGTGCCCAGAGCAGCTGTGGCTGCCCCTGGATCCCTGGCAGTGCCCAAGGCCAGGCTGAATGGAGCTTGGAGCACTCTGGGACAGTGGAAGGGGTCCCTGCCCATGGCAGGGGTGGCACTGGATGGGCTTTAAGGTCCCTTCCCACTCAAACCATTCTGGAATTCTGTGATTCTGTGCTGAACTTTTTCTTGTCATATCAGTCTTGTCCTATCCCTGGTATGGATTGAGAGAGACCTATCCCAGAAAAAATACTAATCTTTTTTTTCAAGGAAAACACAATGAACCTTGTGAATTCTGTGGTTTTCTTTCAGTCTCATGGTTTTTTCACTGCTTGCGAAGAGCTCCTGAGCTGCTCTGTCATAGCATGTGACAGGATGAACTGCTCAGTTCTCTGTAATTTATACCCTCTTGGAGAGCTGTGTTTGATGAAGTTTATGAATGCTTTCTGTGCCCACACTGTGCTCAGCAGTGAGCAAGTGCAAGTCCTGCCTCAGTGCCTGGTTCCTGCTGCTCCCCTGGGGAAGGGAATGCAGAGTCCTGGGGCAGTGCAGGGCTGTGTACAGGAGCCTGGGCATGACAGAGCACTGGGAAAATCCTCTGTGCCAGGGAACAAAAAATGTGTCTGGTTTGCTGGGAGGTTAACGAGTCAAAGAGGCTGCGAGGCAAGGAGCAGAACACTGAGCCAGGCTGGGGAGCTGGAAACGGGAAATAACAAGAAACAAGAAGAGAGATGGAGGCAGAATCTGTTCTGTGAGGAGAGGGTGAGAAGGAACAGGTTCTCTGAGTGCCCTGATCTGTGTTGTACCAGAGAAACTTGAGATTTGCATCACTGCAGAGCATTATTACTGTGACCCGACACATCTTGGTGTTCCCTATCTGTTATGGTGAAGTCTCCTGTGTGTCACTTTGGTAACAGAGGGGCTTATTCAGCAGGAACACTTGACCCAAAATCAATGGCTCGGACTTGAGATTGTAAATTAAACAGCTTTTGACCAGAGCTGAAGATTTTGTACTGCAGAAGTGAAAATTCAGATAATGGCTCTTCTATGAATAATGTAAAAGTCAGATTTCAAAAGACAAGCAGGAGTGGAGGAAATGGAGGGATCATTTCACTATCACTCCATTCACGGGTGCTTGGTTGCGCTGCCTGTCAGGTGAGATATTCCCTGAACACTTTTAGTTGGACATTAACATTGTGTATTTGAATTGGTAACAGGTAGTACAACATGTTAAAAAAAAATTGTTTTTTTAGTCTGTGTGGTTGAGGTGAAGCTGAAGGAAGCTACTGACATATTTGCTGCTATGAATTTTGACAAAAAATTTGCAGGTTCACAGTCTTGGAAAGTGTAAAGTACTCAGATTATCTCAGCTCCATGAATCTTCCCAGGAACACGGTGTGTTGCAAGACAACTGTAAACAGCTTCAAAAAACCTTCAAGCCATCAGTTGGGGCATGTTTGAAACCACACAGTGTTTTTTAAAATATTATTTAGTGAGGCCAAAATTTAAAAGGCTTTAATCAGTAATTTAGCTGTAATATTTCACTTGGTGTAGTCCTGTTATGACCCATTGGGAAATATCTCACAGAATGAAGGTATGGATTGCTCATATGAGCTCTCAAAGAACGTCCCTTTTGTGTGCCACAGTTATCCTTGGGGTTTGGTTTAAATCCATTAAACTCAAGGAGTGATCACCACGGGATGCTGGAGGTGTGCACAGCTCTTTGGGAGCAGCAGAAAGCAGCTGTCTGCTCCCTCACCTGTGCTCCAGCTGTGTCCCACCTTGGATCAGGCACGCTTCTCCTCAGTGCCTGCCAATCCATGCCTGAAACCGCTGGGATTAAACTGCAGAGCTCGGTGAGAAGCTGAGGGTGAACAGCTCCAGTGCTCTGTCTGCCAGGAGATTCTATCCTAAGTCTCTCCTTCCAAGAGAAATTCACATTCTATCAAAATGAGGGTGGATTGTCTGTTTGATGCCACTGTCCTACTGTTCCTGCTGGGTGAAGGAAAACCCTTTCTTCCCACCCTAAATAAGAGCCTGGATCTTTGGCCTGTAAAAGCTGTCTTCCTCTTGATCTCAAATGATGGATAATGATGTATCTTCAAAGTGTGTCAGCTTCATCTTTTCCTTTTTCCTTTTTCCCTCTCAATAGTGTCTAGATATTATTATTTAAACCTTCAAAAATATTTCCATAAAGAAAAAAACCTCACCTATTCTCCCTTCCTAGACAGAAGTAGGAGGCTTCATTTTGGTGGAAATGTTCCCTAATTTTAGTTGTTATTTGCCAGATTCTGAGCTTTCAGGGCAAACTGCCAACCCCACGGTTTCTGCAGGCATCTGGGAGGTCACTGAGCTGGTTTCTAAGGAGTTATCATAGAGTGATTACTTAGATGGCTTGTGGTAATGCTATAATGGCACTTCAATTAATATGATAAGGTCTTAATTGGTTGTGTAGAATATTGTCTTTTAAACTATGCAAAGAGCCAAGGGTACAGCAGAGGTGCATATAAATCTGAGTAAAACCAGAGTGCTCCTGCCTCTCACTTGTTTAACCCCAGCTTTTGGACCACTGCAGGCAGAAGAGTGGTGTAGGACACTCTTTTTTTCCCAGTGATGATAATATTGTTGGTGAAAATTCTGCCCACAGAGGGGATAGAGAAAGGGCCTGTCTCCAAAAATAGAGGCCTCAGCTCCTACTCAGGGAAAGGAGGTGCTTGATCAGCAAAGGAGTGTCTGACAGGCATATCAAAAACCAAAAGAGTGACCTGTGGGCTGAAAAACATTTCAGGAGTTTCAGCTAAAAAGTTGGGCTTTTTAGATAGCAGCTTTAACAAATCTGCTTTATTGAGCTCAGTTTGTGACTCCTGGACATGTTCAAATTTAGGGATGACTCTCTCTAGAGCAAATAAAAGTCAAATACCAGCAGCCTTGTTTTTCTCACTTACCTTTCACTGGCCCATCAGAATTGTCTTCAGCCCCTGAGAATTCCCAGACCAGTTGCAAATCTGGGAAGTGGGCACAGAGAAGAGTCCTGTCATAGAAACTGGTAAGGGACTTTCCAGCCCTATTGCACACAAATTTACCAGGGCTAACAAAAGTCATAAATCCTCATCTGTACCAAAGTGGTGTTATTGCAGGAACATGGCATTAAATATGACTTGGTTGCCTAGTTTAGATTATAATTATTTCCACTTAAGTTTGTATTGTCTGAATGGGGCACGGAAATGTCTCAGCCAGCAGGGCTGTCAAATCTGAGTTTTTTCAGTTCATATTCACAGGATCATTTAGGTTGAAAAAACCCTCTAAGACCATCAAGTCCAACCATTCCCCCAACACTTGGGGGAACACTTGGGCACCATGTCCCCAAGTGCCACATCCACAGGGCTTTTAAATCCCTCCAGGCATGGGGCCTCCAATGCTGCCAGTGCTTGACAACCCTTTTGTTAAAGAAATTTTTTCCCAATATGGAACCTAAATTTGGAATTTTTCTTTGCTACTACAGATTAATGTAAAGGAGGTATGGTAGAAAACTTCCTGCAGGACCTGGGGGGGAGTGACTTTGGGCATCAGTTTTACTTCTACACAGGGGAAGGGTGTGGAGGAAATACAAAGAGGTGCCGTGGTTACGGTGAACAACTGGGACACGGATGGTGAGGAGGAGATGGGAACCCACAGGGATGAAAAGAGCAGTAACTGCTTGATTCAGACCCTGAAGGCAAGAGCAACCTTGCTGTGCTGAGAGGAGGGGATGGGTGTGAAGGCTCAGAGGTTTGGACATGGTTTAATAATTCAGAATTTCTTGACTCAGAAAGTCAAACATTTCTTCAGTGAGAGCCAGAACCATCCTGTCCTTAATGAAATGAGTTCCACAGCGCAGGCTGGAGGGGACGTGATCTCTGCAGCATGTCCAGGGCTATCACAGTAGGATTTCTTGCCCTTGTGAGTAATTCTGCTGTGCAAAAAGGTGATGCTGAGCTTAGGCAGATGTTTTGCTGCTCTTCCTCTCCAGTGGTCAGGTTGTTCATTCCCCACCTTGCACGTGGGCTGTGAATAAGCAGCAGCCTGCAGTTCTCAGAGACCGAGAGAGCATGTACCCAATGGTTTTGAGCACATGTTCCCTCAGCTAGAGAAACATTCTGTCTTTATTCTGTTTTTCCACCTCTGCCTTTTTATTAGGAGAGAGGACTGCATCTTTAATGCACTATTTTACAACCTTTTATGTAGAAAGATTAACAAAAAGGAACCCCACTTAATTTAAGATGACAACTTAGGTTTGCCTCTGGATTCTTTTTTGGCAGACGTTCTCTTAGTAAATTGTATTTGACAACCTGAAATAAATTCAAACCAGAATTTATGCCTGCAGTTGCTCACAGGGCTGTGGTTCATCAGACTGTGTGGTTAAAAAGCTATGAAAAGTAATAACTAATTTAAAAATTTATTTTTGGACAACCTACATGGGCTACTGATGCTAAAACTTTGTTTAACTAAAATTGAGTTTCTGAACTCGTTGAGGTAATTTTTCAGTTGATAATGGAGTTACTTAGAGATGTTTGTGCAAGAAAAAAGAAAACAACATTACGAAACAAGAAGAAATGAGTCATAATGATACACTTTCAGTTGCAGTTTAACATAAAAACGGTTTTAGAAACATAACCAAGGACACAGCATCATTGAAAATTTTCCCAAAGGAGAAGTCAATGTTAGCCGAGATTGCCAGAATTTACTTTAGCTATTACTATGGATGAATAATTATGCTCAATTCAGCCAGTGATATGGGTTCACAGCAGGTTAATTGGTAATAATGGGTTTCATTCCAAACAGTGAGGAATGATTTTTCAACAAAAAAAGTGCGCTCACTGAGAGCTGAAGATGTCCTTGCTTTCTGTTCTCCACAGTCACAATAGCACGTGTGGGACAGCAGGGCTCTGGGTTCAGGGAGCTGCCCTTGCTTGCTCGTGGGTATTGACTGAGGATGGAGCAGGCTGAGGCATCATCTCAGCTGGGCAGCCTTGGCCTGCTTTTTAAAATTATTTTCCTTCCCCCTGGCTAAAATTTGTGTCTGGATCAAGGAGAACAGAACAATCTTGTTAAAATCCCCGATGCAGACAGACTTTTATCTCTGTTGCAGAGGTGTAAACACAGAGTGAGTCATTTGAAGGAAAGAAACTTGATATTAATTGGTCTAGGAAGAATTTTCTGTGCTTGTGCCTACGGAATAGCATGGGAGTTCTCCATCCCTTCCTCACTGCACCAGATAAATAATAATGAAGCAGGAATAAGTCTATTGATTGTGAGCTGGCTGAGAACAGGATCTGAGCTCTCAGTTCAGAATCTTCTCTCCCTTCAGCACCTTCCCCTGAGACCGGACTATCATTTGTCATGTACACACATGCCAGGAATGAGGAATATCAGTGTGTAGGACAGGAGGAGATATGAACACATTTCACCCTGGATAAGCCTCCTCACTGGGTTACACCCCAAGTCATCTCCCTCAAAGTGTTTTATCAAATTCTCCCGTCTTTCACCTTCTGTGGATGATTTCCTGTCTCAGCACTCAAGTCCTTGTTTTCCCTTTGCTTCCTAAATTGTAGTTTCTGTTTTTGAGGATCCCAGTGACTTTATCAGAAGCTCTCCAGACAGCAGGGAGTAAATCTCGATTTAGAAAAGAAAAAAGAAAACCCTCAATATTTAGTCCTTTCATTAGTTCAAAAAGAAGGAAAAAACCCCAAACCTCTGTATGCATGTTCAGAAGCTGCTGTGTCTAGTCCTGTTGGATTTGTATGCAAGTCATTCCATACAAAGAGAAGTTGGAAATACATTAATAGGACATTTCCAAGGTTGAAATATTTGGGCTGTTATTTTCTCCTCTGCCCTAACTGAAGTTTCTTTGTAAAGTTCCCCAGAGAGAAAAATGCTGTTAGAGTGTTTGGATTCTTCCCCACTTTGATGAGTCAATGCCCCACGCTCTGCCTTGGGATCTGTTAGAGCTGCAGCACATGGAGGAGAGGCCATGGAGATGAGCACGGAATGAATGTTTCCCTTTCAGCCCCTGGAGTCTGGAGTCACAGAGATGTGACTGAGCAGTCCTGAGCCAGGCTGCCCTGGCCACTCAGCTCTGCCCCTCAGCCCTTCCTGCCAAAATATCCCAAAATTCCAGCATATTTCCTGCGAGCAGTGGCTGCAGCAAGGCATGGGAACAGAGCTAGAAATGTCCAAATTCAGGATGTTTAGACATAACAAGAGAATCAGCAATGGATCAGTGGGAAATGGAACACACACCTGCTCTCCCTGGTGCTGTGGGTCTTGGGCTCAGCTGGGATTCTCAGTGTCCTTCCAAACACGAGTTTTAGACAGTGGGGAAAGAAGGTTGTGGGTTTGGTCCTCAGATGGGCCATTCACTTAAAAGTTGGACTCGATTCTTCTGGGTCTCTCCAACTCAGACCATTCTGTGATTCTGTGACTCTGTGATTCTGTGACTCTGTGATTCTGTGATTATCCAACTGGACCTTTTATGCACAATGTGGGCTTTCTCTCTGCTGAGATTTCTACTCTTCTGTCTTTTGACTGTGTTGCTTATATATTATATTAACTTTCCATACATTTTGTAGGTTTTCTTGTTGAAAATTTTCCACTCTGTTTATTTTTGATTTAGTCCTGTGTGATCCTTTTCCCACTGATCCATTG
>VYZR01120312.1:58019-124947 GCA_013400675.1 Oxylabes madagascariensis | reverse complement strand
TCTCACCTTGGACTTTTAAAACCTTCTGTGGTGTTTTTACTCCAAGATTGTCTCAGATACAAATTGCAGGTAATTATCTACATCCATCATCCTTCCCTGAGTTTCATTAAACATGGAGTGGTTCTGCACCGCTGTCTTGACTTCTCTGTTCCATTTCCCTCTCTGCCCATCAGTGTCATTAAGGAAGTTTCGCTTCCAAGGTCTTCAAAGGGCAGGTAGGATGAAGTCTCAGGAATTGGAGCACCACATATTAGAACAACACCACTGCATCCCCCTCGAAATAATAAAATATCCAGCATCTGTCTTCGGTAGAATAACCTTTTGCTTCAGGCTTTCTCACTCCTGGGAGCTGTATTTTACCCTGAGGAAATATTTTACTGCTTTTGTTCCCTGAGTCTGCCACCAGAGTGATAGATGTGTATGTATTTAATATGCTCTCCATGCAAAATCCGAGGTGACCTATCCATCCTGTGCTCAGATCCAGGAGCCTGGCTCTGATTTCACTCACCAGGAAGGAGCTCTCCTCCAGTCAGGGAGGTAATTCCAGTCTGAAGTTGGTGAAAGTAATGAATTAAACCATGAGATTGTTCTGTGACTACAGGACTGGAGCTTTTCCAAGTGCTTTCCTTGCAGTGTAAATCACTTGGATGCAGATCCTGAGCTGAACTCAATCACTCATTCCTCTGAAGCTTTGAAACAATCCAAGGAATCTGCTCACTTCCTTAGGCAAGAGAGAAGGATATCATGTGATGCTCTGATTTAGGAGCAGACCTAACACTTTTAAAAGTCCAATTAGAATCACAAAATTCTTTGCATTTGAATGCATTTTGAACAACACAATTTATGTAAGAAATAAATCTATTTTTCAAATAAAGTTTCAAAATGTTGCTGCTCTAGCAGCTGAATGAGTCTTACAGATGTGACAGGAATGCTTTGAAATGTAGCAAAACGCTTTTTAGCCTGTTTAAGAGATAGAAATTGCTCACATTAGAATAGAAATGGGTAGTAAATTTATATAATAAATGATGAGCAGTCTGGAGTGCGTGGATCAGACATTCAAATTAGTTTCTCTCGTAACTCCAATGAAATTTCAGTTACACAAAGATGAAAAGGGAAGATGTGAAGCAGCACTTGACCAAGGTGCAAGGTCCTGCCCCTGGGTCAGGGAAGGGGAACCTCCAAGGCCAGGTTGGACAGAGCTTGGAGCAGCCTGGGACAGTGGAAGTGTCCCTGCCCATGGCAGGGGTGGCACTGGATGGGCTTTAATGTCCCTTCCCAGCCAAACAACTCTGGGATTCTGTGAACATCTCAGAGGTGAGATTCAGTGGGATGCTGTGAATACCTCATTTGGCAGAACTCATATGAAAAATCAGGCATTCATGCAAATGAGAAAAATTATCCACTGTTTGCTAGCCCAGATCCACTTGCATGCCTCAAGCCTGTGAGCAGTAAGGAATCTGAACTGCTTGGACTGCTGTTTTGACTAAATGTAGCTTTTTAAAATCTCCTTTTATTTCTATAATATTTTCAACTTTGCAGGTGCTCTGAACCAGCAGTGATAGTGACAATATGGTGATTTTATCAGCTGAAGAAGTGCTCCAATTCTTCTGCATTTCTCTATCAGGGTGTGAATTCCTTCAACTATAAACCAAAATCCTAATTATTTATATATTGATTATGTATATATATAAATTATTTCTGACCCACACTCTAGGAGATTTATTGGTGTAAAATCCACTTGTTGATTTTTATTATGCTCTAGGTGGTGGGAATGGTTTTGATTGATATCCCACAATGATATTAATAATATTGTTTGTATATTTTAATGATTGTAGCTCAGCTAAATGAGGATATAGATCTGCAATGCCAACATATTATTTTGTAGTAGTACAAACATCCATTTTTTATTAATGCAACTTCTATGTTTCCTTTTAATTTCATCAGCTGATCCTTGTGTTAATGTGCAGGAGCAGGCAGAATCAGCTCCGGAGTCATCCATCACAATTTATAAAAACTTTTTAGCAGTGTGTGGGTTGTCTCATGCTTGCAGAGAGGGTATAATTCACTGCCTGTTTGCTGCTGCTGGGGAAACAGAGCCTTTCCCTGAGAGCAGCAGGAACTGGGCTTCATTTACGTGTCCTTTTACCTCCTGATGATCACAGAGTCCGTGGAATGGTTTGGGTTGGAAGGGGCCTTCAACACACCTTGTTCCAACCCCAGTTTCCTCTGGACCAGGCTGCTCCAAGCTGCATCCAGCCTGGCCTTGATCCTCATATCCCTTCACTCTGAGAGTACAGCACAGCCTTATCTCACAAGGGAGGCTGTAATTATTTTCCCTCGCCATTAAACAGATGCCCTGGAAACATTTCTGAGCAAAACAGGTCAGAATTGAAAAGGTTCAGTTACAGTCAGGGCCTTTCCATGACAACAATTGTGTGCCAGTGAGGTTCTTTGTCATCTTCCCAGTAAATATCTGGTCCAGTTGAACAATTCCACTGATGTCAGTCAGGAGGAAGTGGTTTTTCCATGCTCATGTTTATGTTTATACATTATCTGTGTGTATAACGTTCATGTAACACTGTACACACAAAGTCAGATAGCCCAGATCTAAACCCAAATTTCAGTGTCTGCCACTGCTACCCGGTAGAAATCATTGCAGCAGAACCACAAGGAAAATAAAAAACCAAACTGGAACATGGAGGTATTTCACTGGTATAAGTGTTGTTGATGGACATTCAGGTATATCCTGTACAGCTCTGGAAAAAATCAATACCTAAGTTCCTTCAGTGCTGCTTGAAAAATTGTACGGTGACTTACACAGTGGCTGGTTCACAAACAGCTTTGGAGGGCTGTGAGTCCACGTGTGCTGCTGATTTAGGGCTGTGGGCTCATTTTTTAGAAGTTAGTGGACAGAAAGCAATCAGTGAATTAGATTGTGAAAAAGTAAAAGGTTTTCTGTCCGTTTGCTGCAAAACTCTCCTTGGTCCTGATTTACCAGCCTTCCTAAATTTTTGTGAGATCTCTGTGTCAGCTGTTCCTATGGAGTAGACACTTGAGCCAGCAACAAGAGCAGACACTTTGGTGATAGAGTGCTGTTAATCAGAAAACAATTTTGGCTTTTGGAGAAACCAAGTCCCCTGTGGTGTCAGTTGGGCAGGGCTGCAGTGGGGTGTGCTCTGTTAGGTGAAACATTTGGGAAGCGCTGCTGGATCTCTCAATCCTCAGACGTGGCTCCAAGGAATTCACTTTTAAGAGAGTGATGGTTTAGGAATTTTTAAATCCAGAGATTTTATACATACTGCAATGTAATAAATTATAGCTTACTTGAAAAAGCTGATCAAATAATTGGTCATTACTTGCATTCGTCTCCTTGGTGCCAGTTAAGCAAATGTACATGAAAGATCCCACTGTTTCCATACGAAAGAAGCAGGAGCTGAATACTTGTTGAAAAAGAAATCAAATTGGTGGTTTAAGAACCACTGATCTGTAAAAATGAAATTTAAATTATATTCTATTGCATTTTTCACATTCAAGACATGAAAAACATATCTAGTACATTTCCAGCATCTGGCAGTTATTTGTGCCATTACATTTGTTTCATCCCTGGAACACTAGGCCATATCCTTCACTGCAAAAAATCAGTTTTAACCCAGTAATGACTTTGTTAAATACAGTGTACAATGCTCTTGCCCAGGAATCCTCCTTTTATCCAAAGGTCTCAGAACTTGATAGCTCTGCCCATTAAAAAAGTAAACAAAATTTTAACCTTCCTTCAGAGATTCATCAGAAAGGTCAGTGCTGAGTTCCCTCCAATTTCCCAGGCTCAGCTGGGAGCTGATTAAAGCTGCCAGCTACAACTTGTCAGTTTTGTCAGAGACAACTTTATAAACCCTTTGTTATTCACTTTGCTGTGTGTTATAAATATATTTATCTTCCTCTGTCAGCCGTGGACTGGACAGGTGCTAAAGGAGCAGTTAAGCTCTAACATTAATCTCTCTAACAATGTCATTACTTAGTAACTCAAGCTAAAAACATGGGCAGAATATTCGGGAACTTTCTCTAGTTCTTCTTACAGGTGACAGGAGTGGTTAGGGGGAAAATGTTTGTTATTCCAGGAGGTTTCCAGCGAGTCTATGTCTGTAAAATCGGAATGTGTGACTGGCTGTTATTTTGTGTCTCTGGAGGGATTTTCCTGAGCTTTCCTGGGTGTGTTTGGGACCCGAATATTACCTGAAATCAGCTCTCTCACTTCCTTTCTGTAGTTGTTGAGGTTTGGCAGGCATCTCCTACTGAACACAGAGTTCACATTCTGCAGCTACAGTTTTAGGCATAACTGTTAATCCTGGCTTTTTCCAAATCAAGTAGAAGTTGTGAATAAAACCAGGCTGTATAAAGTTAATCTAAGTAGAACTGTTCAGCTGTTGAATGTCTTCAGTGAGGCTCTGCAAACCCAGTTGTTTTTCCTGAGTTTGGTCTGAAGGATTTTTACTTACAGGGTTACAGATAAAGCAATACAAGGCCGTGTGACATGACCTGCGAAATGCAAGAGCAGTTCCAGAAGGGATTGTGCTGTGCAGGATTTTCTGGGAGCACACACACCCAGTGTCACCCTGACACTGCAGCTCTGAGCTGGGCTCACAGCAATCACAGTGAGGGCTGGCTGAGCACAGGCAATTGGCAATCCATAATCACAGGATATCAAACACCAAGTTATCTTTGTGTGCTGCCTGTGAGGAGGGAGAATTCCTGGGCACAGGAGAACGGCTGCTCATCTCCACTTGCCAGCATTTTTAAGGGAACTGACTCAGTTTCGCTGGTCTGTTCTTGATCAGGCCCAGGGGGTTGAGCTTCTGCCTCTCTAAATGAGTTTAGGGGCTACAGTAGGACATAAACTATTACAGACAGGTTGGCAAAGCATGCACTGTTACTTCTCCTCTAAAAGGTCTGAATTAATTTCAAACCTTTGTCGTCTTGGGAACTTTCTCAAGGGCCTGAAGGTACATATTGCCCTTCTCTAATACTGATGGGTTTCAAAATGTGCCATCGATGTGAGTCTGGAACGGACAAAAGAGCAAAGGGCAGAGTGTGGCCTGGGTGGGCAGGTGTGGAGAAGTGGCAGAGGGCCACTTTTGGAATCTTCCATCCATTAATTTACTGTTCCTGCTTTGCAGTCTAATGCATTGTGACTGTGTGTCGCTTGTTTCTTTCATTTCTCAAGGGTCATGAACAAACAGCACCATTTTAGGATTTTCACAGCGTTTCTGACAAATTCTCTGACTTTTGGACTTGACTGGAGTATTATTTCTAACAGCAATAAATTGAAATCTGTGTTGATATGCAGCACTTCCTCAGAGGCTTTATTGTGTTCTGCTCTCAGAGCTGGAAGATGTGTCTTTTGGTTATACTTAGAATCACAAGCAACATAAATTTAGTTGTTTAACAAATTCCCTCCTGGACTTTTCATCACCCAAACTGATGTTTGTAAGTTTGAACATGCTGTTCTCTGTAAGACAGTCTGTTCAGGAATCAGGATGAAGAAAGACAAACAGAGGATTTCTTCCAGGTCATGTCTGAGCAAAAGTGTTAATGTGAACATGCTTGTAGTAGACTTTAGTTTCTAGTTATAATCAATACTTGACATATTTTTCCCATGATTAAATTAAAGCTGGGAAAGTGAGATTTCCCTGAGGAGAAAACAAGTGGCAAAAGAGTTCATTGGTGATCTGCACTTAATCGAAATAAGTGCTATAATTACCTCTACTCTCATTCATTTCTTTCACCCTGCTCCCTCCCCCTGGCCTGGTGCCCAACAACTTTCTGGCTTATCACCCACATCAGGGAAAGGAAGAGTTCACACAAGTGACTTGTTCTTTCAGGACTCTGCAGGATTCTTTAGGAGTCAGGTAAATTGTATCAGAGCTGTGTTTCTTCTGCAAAATATTTTCCAACAAAATGAAGAGGCACTGAGCATCCTTAAGGTTCCATGTCAGCGTGCACATGGAGTGGTGAGTTCTCCTCATCAGGAATGAGGCCAGACTGGGTTCCCACCAGCACAGCCACAGGATACTTCAGGTTCCTGCAAGGATGTTTTTTTCCCTAGAGGTTGGATTGGCACTTGGTGCTTTCTTTGCCTTGTGTTCCCCTGCTAAGGCTGGATTTCACCCTCCTGGGCTTGGGCAAGGTGTGGCATGTGGATGTTCTCCTCACACCTGGGCTGACACCTGCAGAGGGGTCAGCTCCTCCTGGATCCTCTTCCTGCACCTCCGTCCCACCCTGGGCACTGGGATTGCTGGTGTCAGGGGCTGACTCGCTTGGTTCTTTGAGGGCAGTTCCAGGAAAATGAAAACAGGAATCAAAATAGCTTGAAGAAAGACATCAAGTAGAAAAATGTGACTGGAACCATTTAAAGAGTATTTTCTAGAAAATTATACTCAAGCCTTATCTTCCCCACACCAGCAGTTTGATTAGATTCTGAATGAGCCTTTTCAGAGTCCTCCTGGCAGGTCAGCCAGAACTCACCTGCCTCTGGGAGCCAGCTGTAGCCCTATTTCTTTGTTTCTAGGAATAGAACTCAGCAATTGCTCCACCATTAATGATTTCTGCATCCTGAGTCTCCTTCCCTGTGGTTTTTTTAAGGATTAACCATTGGAAACAAATTATTCTTTTATACCTCACATTTTTTTTAAAGATGTCTTTTAGACCATGAAAATAATTAAGCTGTTTTGAATCTGGAAAATTGATATATTAAATAAGTTGTCTGGGTTTTTATTTTGAAATCAAACTTTCTTTGTGCACTGCTACTGAACTAGGAAAATCCTTTAACAATACCTGACAAATACAGATGTTTACTCAGTTTTTCCTGTGAAAAACGTAAGAATGTTGTAATTTGTGCTGCACTTCTGAGGTACCTGCTAACAGACTGTAAGATTACGTTCCCATGCAAACTGAAAATTATGGTGGCTTTAAATTAAAATTAAGAGCTCTATCTTTATGACGTTAAGTCAGAGGCAGTCTAACGCTATCCTGCCTACAGTTATTTACAACCCAGATGTTTACGGAAAATGAACCAAGCTCTTTATTTTTATTTTCTTATGGAACTGCTGTCTCCTCATTAAGTCCCTCCTCGGCGCTGGCCCACGCGGCTCTTTGAGGCAAACATTGTTTATGACACATCACCGAGCTGATTCAGAGCTGAGCGGAGAGGAACTGGGCATAATTCCACTGCAAAAACAAGCAACAGTTGAGGTGTTCAACTACCAAGGTGGAAAATTGCTCTGAACAGTTATGATGTTATTCCATCTTTTCCTAAGACTTAAACATCATTTCCTTCCAAGGCGTCACTGCTGCCGTGGTTCCCAGCACTCACCAGCCTGCCCTGGACTGGTCATACTGGTCATACTGGTTGTACTGGTTGTACTGGTTGTACTGGTTGTACTGTGCACTGTAGCCCTGATTTTCAAGCCTGAGGTGTTTTAGTTTCTGGAAATTCTTTTCCCAGGCAATTGCCTGTAAACAAGAGAAATGTTTTTGTAACTGTACCTATGTTTATCCGTTCTTTCTCACAGGAGAGGTTTCTTGAGGAACATCTGTTTTAACCAATGTGATTGAAGAGGTTTGCCTTTGTTTCACCAATCAAATTGGTCTGTGTAAAATAGTATAAAAGAGAGACACATCTCAAAAACAGAGTCATTTTTTCTGGCCTTCTGAAAGATCTCAGAGTCTGTATCGTTGTTTAGTGTACAACAGCGATAGCGCACTGAGCACAAGGACTCACTTGTGGATAAAAATTTCCACGGGTTATTTACCAAGCAGGAGTTCTTCCCTGTTGTTTATGCTTGTACAACTTACACTGAAGCAAAAAAAAATGCAAATAATGAAATACAAGGAGCAGGTTTATCAAGCTGAGTTTCACTTTTATATACTGAATTATGAGCATCCAGCTATTTCGTCATGAAATTCTCTTTAATTCTAATTAATATGAATGCAGAACCCAGAGGTTGTATTTCTATTTTCTAGATGTAAAGTTTTGATGATAAGAGACAACTTGATGGGATTAAGAAGAATTTGGTAATTTGAATGCTTGACTCTAGAATCCTTTTCTTCCCCCTTATTTATCATGTTTTGGGGTTTCAGCTGGGAAAGCTGTAAGATCTGAGTTCTTGCCTGTTTCTTGCTTGCTCAAATGGCACTCCATGATTAATCTGGGGAACTAATGAGCTTCTCAGTATCAGTGGGTTTTAACAGAGGAAGAACTGGGTGACCTTGTGCACTGTAAAAACAGCAAGAGATTTAGTAAAGCAGCTACAAAGATTAACTGCAATTAACTAAAATAATGTGAGTCTTTGCTGTGAGGTAGAGGCTCATAATTTGGATGTGACAGAGAAGAGAGATCTGGTTGCAGTCAGGTGTTCCAGGACTGATTCAATGAGGTATTTCTGTGCAGAGATGGAAAAATGTCAGAACCTTTGTAGAAAGCAGCGTTCCTACAAGGTAGAGTGGGGATGGGAGAGGTCATGAGTGAACAGAGGAATAAATTTGGCAGAAAGAAATAGAAACCTCTCTCATGTGAAAACTTGTTTATTTATGAACATCATAAAGGCCTTAATTTTTTTGAGCCCACTCACGGTGCCAAAAATGGCAGCACGAGGAGCAACGTGGCCGAGAACAAGCATCGGATGTGAGGCTGTGTGATGTCACAGGATCATTCTGTCACTCAATGCCAATGATTTCCAGGGCTGATTGCAAGCAATCATTAATCACTTTGTATTGAGAGCAGCCAGCTCCTTCACATCTGGGGCAAGAACAAGTGGCACCTATTTAGCCAATGGTCTGCTCTCAGGAATTTCACACGTTGTCTTTCAAAATAAACCAAACTGGAAGAGATGAAGCAAGAGTATAATTTTTTTTCCCAGGAATTCAGATTATTGGAAACCTTAGTTTACTTCTAAATTCAGTGTTCCCCACTCACACTGATGAGAGTGTGCCAGTGAACAGCAGGGAATGTCCTGTGTGGAATTAAGGGAGCTGCTGTAAGAATATTGACAATTTCTGAGTATTATTTTACTTCTCTGTATGGTTATTAGAGAGAAGAGTGAGATCATGTGACAGCTGTTCCTTTTTTACTCACCTGCACTGGAAAAGGCTGCTGCAAGTCAGGTGTGTACTCAGATTATGGGACTGGAATAATCTCACCAAACCCAAGGGTCAGTTATTACACATGGCTGATACAAAGCAAGAGCATTAGGATATATGTTTCCCAATTTATATATATTTATCCCCAAACCCAAAATGTCTTGGGAAATGGGACCTAACTGACATGACATATTAACTATAGAATCTGCCCTATGGTGTTAAAACAATGTATTTATTCCACCTTTCCTTTCTAGTTTAGAGACAGATTTATTAAAGTGGGTACGATGCTTCTGGTGAATCCCAATGTTTCATAATAATGAAAAATTTCCCTTTGCCTTTCTCCTGTGCCTGACAATCATGAGAAGTTACTTAGACATGTTTCATCAAATTGGAATATTTTAAAATGTAAATGTTTCTCAATAGCTGGGGTCTCCGGCAGACAAAGTGAGAGGTAGCAAAGTGCTGCATTCCTGTGAGTTAATGAAATACTTTGCCTTTCTGTAATCGTTGCTCCCTAAGGATTGCAGTTGTTCCTTTGAAAGCCTGCTTAATCTCCACAGTTATTTATTTTGTCAGTACCTTCAGTCGTGATGGTTTGCTGTCAATCATCCATTGTCAAAAGAGAAGTGAATTTCATCAAATATTCTGTGGGTGCTGTCCCAGAGCTGAGGAAGGATTTACCTGCAGCCCTTGGTGCTGTAAATGAGACAAAACTCGTTAATGACGTGGCTCATCTGCTCTGAGTGACTCTGCCAGGCAGGAGAAAGTGGAGCTAAAGATAACTCATAACCCCAACATCTTCTCAGAGTAGCCTAAACAATAGCCATTGATCTAAACATAAATTGCAGTTATTACAGACTTCATTTTTTATGGCACATAATTAGATAGTTCTCCAAAGAACTTTTTATCACATGCATTTTCATTAATTAATATTAAATGTCATTAGCAGTCAACTCGGCTTGATCAAAGGCGGATAAGTTGCGGCAAGATTCTGAGAAATAACATACCATTTACTAATTATATTATTGATTTTCTGGTCTGGAGAATCCTCATTACAAGTGATCCAAAGTGGACCTTGCTGAGCCTGCTGGGGGTGCTTTGAACATGAGGAGTCCCTGGCAGTTCTGAGCCTCCCTCTCGCATAAATCACTCCTGGGCCTGCTTGTGCATCTGTTTTCAAAGGTGATGCTTTAATGGCCTCTGAAAGCTGCAAAAGTGTGTTCTGTGTGGCTCCACATGAAAGAGGAAAGAGATTTGGGGTTTTTTACTCCTGATTTTAATCATTCGGAAAAGATTTTAGATCTGTAGGCGGATACTTTTGAACAGTGGAAATAATGTGGCATAGTTGATTTTAATTAGTAGGCCAGCCTAAGACAGAATTTCCCATAGCTCCCCGTGACTTTTTTTTTTTTTTAATGAGTTTTTAGTACTTTTTTCAAAGTTAATAATACATTCAGACTTTCCAAATTTTAATTTCATGTGAAGGCAAAAACTGAAAAAAACCCCAAACCCAAAACAAGCCACGAGGTGAATATTTGATTAGAACAAATGCGGATCTGAGCAACAGGAGCAACCTCAGATGTGTCTTACGTAAGGTTGGTGCTTTCATAGGAAAATGAAAAGGAATTGAGATCAATGACATAATTATGAAACGTTACTCTTACCCTTAATTGCTTATACTTAAGAACATGAAAAGCCTAGATTTTAAAGTATCTGTCTGTGTATGTGATTAGCCTATTCAGTTACATGAAATTTCAATTTACTCTCAATTCATGATAACAAGGTGAGATATTACTAGTAAATATTTTGTTTGGATTGTGAAGTTTGAACATCTTTTAGAGCTAAACCACTATCCAGACTCCAGCTGGCCTTTTTGTACCTGTTTTCATTGAGGTGTTAAAGGTTTGAGGATTTTGACTAAATCCTTCAGAGTAGTAATTTACAGACAGATAAAAATCTTGATCAGAGTCAGTATTCTAAAAAAAACAAGGTGTCTGCAAAATGAGAAGTTTACTGTAATTTTTTAAAATCAGCTTCCGATTTTCAGATTTTTAAGCTCTTAGAGTAACATTCTAAAAACTTCTGACTGCTCTGGTTCCCACCTACTCATTCCTACTCCCACCTTCTGTTTGACTTCCTAGTTAGCAAATCAAAGAATTGAACCAGGCTGAGAAATGAATGTCTGGGCTGGTGGGTGGGCTCCAAGCTTAAACAAATAAACAGACGAGCAAAACACATCGTAGCCTCGTATCTGTTTGTGCCTGAGTCTGCTTTGGCAGAGGATGAGGAGTTTCATTCCTCAGCAGATGAGGAGGACACACTGTGGCGTCTTTTCCTCTTGGTAGAAAACCCAAAGGATATTCCAAGGTGTAGTAACAGCACATTCCTCAAAAATCAGTCTAAGGAGCAGTTCAGGAGTTCTTTGAATAGCCCAGGTCATAAACCAGTAATCAATGATTTATTCAGGTATTTTGGTGTTGTGTTTTCCTATTTACCCCTTGTGGCAGTTTTTTCGTTGGACAGTGATTTCTCTGGCTCATACGCACCTGTCGAACATCTCCAGCTTTGTGTGGCCCAGGTGTAGCAGCAGCAAATCATGTAAAATGTTGGGTTAGATGGAGATGAGCTGGAGTTTACCCCCACCATATCTGAAGAAAGGAGCTCCGTGAAAAGGAAGCAATGCCATGGAAGAAGGAAGGAGGAACAGGTGGTAAGACAAGAGTGGTGTGCAGGCTACTGATATTCTATGATTCTAATTCAGGTTATGAGTGGCCAGAAGAGAGTTTACAATCACCTGTCCTGCTTCCACTCAAACATTTTCATGCACAGAGAAAACTTGTTTGTTCTGTGGCAAAGGAGGGATCACTAAATTATACAATCTTGACCCTTTACCCTGCAGCTCATGGCGCTCCTGCAGTCCCAGCAGGTGCTGGAATTCATAGCTAAGAGCACAGAAACTGCACAGGTTCCCTTGGAGACCGGGGGAGTTAGGTTGAAGTTTAAATAAATAGAGATACAATTGCCTGTAGTGAGTTCTGGGAAGGGAATGTGGCAAGTGGCTGTTGATACGGGAAGAAGTTCCCATAGAATTCTAAGTGGAATTCTCCAGAGGAGTTTTGGACAGCAGTGTGTGGGACAACAACACCTAGAAAAATGCCTGAAGAGGGAAACAGAACTCATAGCATGTACCTAAAGAACTGGAGCAGGTGGAAGGAGGGGAATAATCTGTGAGGAGCTTAGAAAACCTTCATTACTGCTGTGCTGTGCAAGGGAGATCAACACAAGCTGACACTTACAAGTTTTCCACAAGTGTGGTGCTAAGAAAACCAAAAGTCTCGAGGCTTGTGCTTTTTTCCTGGCTGTGCTGAAGATGGTGTTTGATGGGAGAGGAAAATGAGGGGCTCCTTTGTTTCCTGCCAGCCAGCACCTCGTGTGCCCGTGTTGTGGAGAGGAGAACTTGGGTTTGGTTTTGTTTAGCAGGATAAGTGATGTTTGCTCAGAGAACTTCAACACACAGTGAGCTGTGTTAAACTTGACACTAAGTTCAAAGATGCACAAGCAATTTTCAAGCTCTGATTTTTTGGCCTCTGCCGAGAGGTTGATAAAGGACTGGTAATGAAATGTTGTCCTTGGTCATCTGAGAGCAGTGGAGCTGAGAACAAGCTATGGAGAGAGCTCAGTGAGAGGACTCAGCAGATGGTACATGCACGATGTGGAAAGAACACAGAGAGAAAACTGCTTGTCTTACCTGGTAGGAAAAAACCTCAATTAGTACATCTGAAAATGAAGGAAATTAAATCCTAAAATTTCCTCATAAACTCTCTCTTTTATAATTTTCATTAACCTTTTTTCTCAAAGCAGTTAAATAAGTTTTTAGTGTCAAATTTAGGAAGAGAGGGAAGAGGAAGCCAAGGCAGTTGCACGCACCAGTTGTTCGGGTCTGGTTTTGTCCATAGTGGTTTTCCCAGCTCCTGTTTTCCTGCCAGAAAAGACTCTGGCTCTAACCTGAGTAGCTCCAGTGCCATCTGCATCAGACTGAGCTGGCACATCCAAATTCTCCCCAGATTCAGACTGGCACAGTGAACTCACTGGACTTCAGCCATTTACACCAGTAGAGACTTTGGCCCGTGCATCTTCTTTGCCTTTCTTCTGTCTGAGATACTCCTTTGCAATCCTGCAGTTCTCTGTGGGTTTCTCTTTCTGATGTGTTTATGAGTGTTCCTCCCTTGACTTTTTGACAGACATTTTGCACAGTGCCCTGTTACTGTAAGCCAGGTACTTTTATCCCTAATGAAGGGTTTCCTGGAAAAAAAATAAAATAAACAATAGATAAAGTAGGTCATGGCGACAGCAGAGTCGAGAGCTTTGCGTAGTGGTGTAAAATTAAATAAGGCTGGGGTCATGTTCTCGTTTATCTCTGCAGTTACTGCTCTAACAGGCTCTCTGATGGTTCCTGGAAAGGTGAGGATATTTTGGAGGAGTGTTCAGATCTGCTGGGAGTTCTGGGCGCAGTCTCTGTTTCTCAGCTCTGCACCGAGGAGAAAGCAGACACGGAGCTGTAGGACCTGGCTGTTATCAGGGAGCATTTTCAGCTGCTTTTCTCGCCCATCTCAGCCCACTGAGACCCCTCCAAGTGAAGGTGCAGCCGCTGCACTGAGGCTGACCAGGGCTCCCTGTGGTGGTGGAGCCTGAGGGCCCACCCTCAGTGCTGGCTGCTTGAGAGATCCACGTTTAAGTCTGGATCGCAGAGATATTTTACTTCTTGCAGAGCCTTTCCTCAGCCCAGATCCAGCCCAGCACTTCTCTTGCCTGGTTCACAGGGGAATCCAGCAGGGATCCTCTTCACACACCTTCTCCATGGCATCATCTTTGTGTCCTAGCAAAGGGCACATCTATTCAGCCTGTTTTCCACATTGGATGCCTGAATCTGGCAGTTTTATAGCCAGGCACCTGAGTAACCAGCCTGATTCTCAGGCAGATTTGTGCATGCTCGGAAAACCAGATAAATTTTGTGGATCTCTGCTTGAGGCTTTGATTGAACCAAATATCAATCCTCCAGTATTGACAGTGTTCCAGATCTGTCTGTAAGAAACACAGGAAAGCACAAAGGATTATTGCAGCTTCTGAGGAAATCTCTTGTATATCAAGTAAAATTTGCAGTTTTAACATGGCCACTCTAATTCTTAAGCCATTAGAAATCTAAAAATTGATTGAACGTTTATCTTATACTTACCAGACATCCACAGGAGAAGTTATGTTCTGTCTGGGATATCAATGTCTTTAATAGCTATGAAATTAAAACCTCTTAGATTAAGGTTTCAAGAGGCAGAGAGGGGAATGGAGTGCAGGAGGAAGAAACCCATGTGCTGCTGTAATAGGGAATGCCAGGGGAGATAAAGCCCTGGGAAAAGCCCCAGGAGAAGAGCTGAGGATAACGTGCTGTTGGACCAGTGGGGTCAGTAAAGGTGGAGATGCAGAGGTAGCAAAAATTATCTCCTTTCCACCTCGGGAAGATACTGCAGATAAAAAAGCTTTTCCCTGTCTGCAGCATTTTTTAAAAATACCTGTTTGGTTTCGTTTTAGTTGGATGGGTACCTCGAAAGTCCAAGGAATTCATCAACTTTAACGCCAAATTGGAAAAACTGAATCTGGATTCTCAGTGCAGCTCCAAGACGTGCAAATCAGCCTTCTCCCATAAATACTGCACTGTTTCTGGAAAATAAGAGATGGGTCTTTATATGAAATATGGGCTGTAGCACTGGGATGTGATGGTGCTGCTGTAGATCAACAGCCATCAATCTGTGTTGCTTAATTTGTCCCTGGCTCAGCTGTTCACTGTACTTGGGACTTTTTTGCTGTTTGTTTCATTTTATTTTCCTCTGAGATAAATGAAGACAAAAAGAAAGGGTCAATTGTTCTTGACAAATAGAAGTAATTTTTAAAAACATATAACGGTAAAGGATATTTTACATTTTCAAACGGCTTTTTTTTCTGACTTTCACAGCACTTTCACAGATCACAGTTAATTTATTTCATGGTGTGTCTGTTGAACATCCTTTTATTTTATTGCTTGCTACTCTCGTTTTCGGGTCAACTTTATGTGCACTCTTTAAATGCTGTAAAAAAGTCTGTTGGAATAAATAGTTGAGGTTTTTAAACTAAGTATTTAGGAACATTATTCCTCATCTGGACATGGCTGTAACACTTGGGTTGCCGTATTTACCCTGGGTGTCCTGGGGATTTGAGGTCTTTGTTGCTCTAAGTGTCTAAAGAAGCGTATGCTGTAATTGTTTGCCATCTTGCCCATGGGTGGGGTGGGTGGCTGGGTGTGAGCTCAATTCAAGCTCATTTGGCTTCTCAGAGATGAGATTTTTGGTGAGTGGCAGCCGCTTTTCCTCCTGATGGAATGTCTGTGGAGACATCTCTGAAAAGGCACGGGATGGGGAATACAAATACGTGTTCAGTCAGGAGCCAGTGCGACTCCCCACTGCAGGGTGCAATGAGCAACTGAATACAGAATCAATATGATTTCAACAGAAACCATTTAGTGTTTCCATAAGACCTCAGTTATAGTTTCTAGCTCTACTGCCATGCAAACTGGTGTCTGTCCATTGGCCAAGCCACTTGTCCGTAAGGCAGACACACATCCTTCAGGACATCTAATTGGTTTGGTGTCCATCACCACGCTGTGTGTCTCCTATCTTGGTTTTGCATTTTTCTCAGGCAGTTTCCCAGGCTTTTGGTTTCCACTTTCATCCTGTTGTTGTCCTAGTGGCCTTGAAATATTTCATTTGAATATTTCAAGTGAAATACTTCATTTCAATTGCAAAATCCCTGAGAACCCTGAAAACAAGACTGCAGGAGGCTTGTTGTCTAAAAACAGTTTGGCTGGTACACAGAATGGCCGAGGTTGTGCAAACACATTGCTGCACCCCACACAGTTTCCAGCAGCTCCAACATCCCACTGAGTGAGAGTTCTGGGAGCAATGGGGAGAACACCGAGCCTGGCTCCTTCCTGGCCGTCCCTGCAGCAGCTCTCTGGTGAAGGGAGCAGCCAAAGGCACAAAGTTCCCAATTTTCCTTGTTCTCCATGTTTTAATGGAGAGGCTTCAGAGAAAGCTGCCCCAGGAGGCTCTCCCAGCCTGCAGGACCATATCTGTGTTGAAATCCTTCAGGGCCCAGGATTTTGCCTTTGCAGCCTTCCAGCACCAAGCTGCTTTTGGCAGAAGGCACCGGTGGAACGTCAGCCCCGTCCCGGCTGGCAGGGCTTGGAAGGACAGCTCAGGCTTAGGCACTTCCAGGAGCACAAACACTTCAGTGGGCTTGAGTTTGGATTGATAACTTCAAGGGCCAAATGTTCCAAGGGCTGGCTTCCAGTTTTACACTGGTAGTCAAGTATACAAGTACAAAATTATGGGCAGGAAATCACAGAAAATCTTTTTCCAAGCCAACCTTTCTGAAAAGGAGCCAGCAATTATGTGGATTTGGGCACCGGTTCAGCAGAGTTTTTAGGTGTTGTTAATGCAATATTTTCATTATGGTTCTGCTGGACTATTGATTAAATGTTCAATTATTTAAGAAAAAGAAGTTTAGCATTGTAGTGAATAATAGCTTTTTGTATGGGTAATTGTGCTTTGCACAAGTGTTCATGGAATTTGTGTAAGAATTGACAAAATCCAGTCTGCACCTCTTTGTGTGCTGATGATAATCTCATGGAGTGGATGGGGAATGCCAAACGTGTTTGCACTTTGTTGCTTCAGTGTATTAACACTTTTCAGTTTGTAACAAGCTTATTTTCAAAGCACCTGGCAGGTTGGCCAGTCCTCTTCCCCTGGGGAAGATTCTGAGACTTTGAGAACTTGCATGTCCTTAATTCCACCTGGAGTTCCAGAGCCTGGTGCTGTGTGTGGGCTCAGATGAAAAGCACTGGATGCAGAATTCGGGTGGAATTTGATCTACCCCAGCCCAGCCCACTCTGCTAAGCCAGTGCCAGACCTGAAATCTTTGCCAATGTGATTTAAACAGAGGCCCAGACACATCCACCAGCCTTTGTCTTGATAAACATATTTCATTAGCCATAGCTGAAGTAATTGCCCAGATTCCTTGCCTCTGACACATCTCTGTGGTATTTTGACCCAGTTTTCCTTTGAGAGCACTGAAGGAACAATCTTGAGCTTCCAAAAATAACATTTGATAGATTAAGCAGCACTTACTTCATTATTTATTCTCACTTAGCTGTGGCCAAGCTCCTGATGACTCCAGAAGTCAGCTCAGAAAAGCGTTAGCACTGAAGCGGATCTGCAGACTTCATAAGTTATCCCTGGAGCTGTAGCAATGTTCTCTCTATCAAGTACAACTCACGCTGATGTATTTCAGAGCTTAGAAATTTAAAGCAGCTTAAGAGTTTTGGATGTTCAGATCCCACTGAAATCAACCCTCCAACCCAGTTTTGGAAAACTGAGCAACTGTGGTTCAGAGAGTATGAGGGACAGTCGTGAGGGCACTGCAGCAATGATGACCCTGGTGTGTTTATTCAGGCTTTAAAACAGAGCCTCTAAAATGGGATCTTGGAGATGGAATTGGTTCCTTGGTTGGTACTGAATGGCACCCACGTCACGGGATGATGTAGCAGAGCTGGTGGCTGTGGAGACTGAGCACACAGGACTCAGGATTTCCCCATAAACTGTGAAAATCTCGGAGTTTTGCATTTATTCTTTCATTTCCCAAGTCATGTTAATTACATGTTAATTCTTGTCTCCTGTCTCCTGCATTAATCGTGCAAGGTGCCAGCAGAGGGAACACCGCAGCCCAGGGCACAGTCTGCTGTTTCTGCTACTTCTTCCATCACTTGAATTTCTCTGTGCTCAGATGATAAGAATCACATTGTCAGTGCTTTTGTATTCAGTACCTGATCCTTCCTGGAAGTGTTTATCTGTTTAAAACAGCTTTAAATTTTCATTAAAAAACAAACAAAACCACAACCTGTCACTGGCAATATTTCTGTTGGTCACGACAACAACTTTTAGAGGTGACTGGTGAGGTAGAATGGATTTGTTCTTGACTGCCCAGATTAAAACAAGCTGTTCTGAGCAGGTATCCTGAGCTCTGCAAATTATCCAGTCCTTTCATGGTATCTCAAGTTATTAATCATAAATGGAGGCATCCAAAAAACCCTGATCAGTTTTGAAACTCATGGCCTCATTTAGCTTTCATAACAGCTTGTTTCGAACAAAATCTGATGTGGAGCCAAATGAAGTGTGTGTTTAAATGATCCCTTGCCTAAACTATCATGAAAATTTCAGATGGGATGAGAAGAAGGAATGCCACCAAGGGCAGCTTGTTGGAAGCTTGCTACTACTTAGAGACTAAAATAGTGTAATCAGCAAACACTCCGTCACTTTAATGCTTCTCCAGTGAAATCCAACTTTTTGTTTCCTGGCTCAACTACTCTCTTGCATTTCCCTCAATTGCTCCCACACAAATACTAGGATCCATTTTCATTTTGGCACACCTCATTTTCCTGTTTGGTAAAAACTAGAGTTAAGAACAGAATTCTTTATCTTAATGCAGAGAATACATTTTTGAAGAATCAGCAAGGCTTTGTAAAGCCTTCCTAACCTGTGGAAGCTCTGCAAAGTAAACGTGTGCATCCAGAAGGTGCAGCTGGATCTCCAGAAGGCTTTCGCAAGGTCTCGCATCAAACTTCCTGAAAGAAACTGGGCTTTCTTGTTAGGATATTAAAGAAGGAAAAGTCTATATGGGAACAAAATTAGGTAGGAAATGATAGGAAACAAATTTCTGGAGGCTGGGAGGGTGTAAGAGGGATGTGTTCCATCCCCCGTGTTCTCCCACTCTTTCCGAGTCCCCTGCTCTTGCCTGAAAGCAGGATAGTGGGATTGCTCTGAATAGCACAATTATGCTCTGTTATCTAATTACTTCGAGTGTTTTGTCTCATTTCTGCCTTGATTTGTTTCCACAGCCCCAAACACATTTCCTCTGACCCAGTTTTGTGTTTTTCCTGATCGCTCACAGGGCCAAGCGACTTCCCAGGAGCTTTCTCCCGCTCTCCTGTTGATGAGCCCTGTGCCTCCATGTGCTGGGAATCTGGAAAAACAGCACCCACTGGGAATTTTTAGCACTTTAAGGTAAGACTTTTTAACGTGGCTCTTTGCTAAATGCATCACTTGGAAATTTGTGGGGGAAATTCAGCCTAGGTAAACTGACTGCATAAACATTTAGACTTTATGATCTTCAAAAGTACATGAGGAGTTAAGAATGGTGTGTGCCAGTGAAAAACACCTCTGCTTACAGCTAGACACAAAAATTAGGGGGTTTTCTGCTTGGTTTGGAGCTCACTTCATCCCAAATTGAGGGAAAAACATTCAATTTAGAACTCTGTCATGGACTGGAAGTTCTGTTTGAATTTTATGTCAAAGTCATGTTATGAAATCTTTTATGACAGAGATGTCAAAATGAAATGTTTCACCACTTCTGGCCCTGAACAGGAAAGTCTCCAATGGTCATTTTTAGTTAGATTTTCTAGCCTGTCAACCAAGGAAGCAGAGGAGAAATTGAACCTGTAGTTTGAGTTTATTTTTTTTTCCCTCAGCCATTTAAACTGCCCACTGGTCTTTTTTTTTCACAAGAATGTTACCAAAACCAAGTCCTCAACAACTAGAAGAAGCTTTATAGGATATTTATTTCACCCAGCAAGGATTTTTTGAGATCTTATTTTCTTTGCAGGTGGGTCCTACCCTCAGGGGTACTGCTGCAGGGGAGTATCAGACCTGCTTTTTCTTCATGGTGTTCATGAAGTTTAAAGGATCATCTGCATCTCAAGGTCTCTTTGCAATCCCCAGCACAGTTTCCTTAAAGCAGTTTTTCTGTAAAGAGACTCCACAGACAAATAAATTAATGATTTGCCACCTACTGGTTTTTCTGTAGCTAAGATTTGGAGCTTTCCTTTCTTTTGTGATGGCACCACTGACTTGTATCAATATTGTAGGTGAAATACTGAAATTTTTCAAAAAGGAGGAAGATGGGAGAAAATGGCCTAAGGAGTAGCAGATTTCTAATCAGTTATAATTAACAGAATGAGACACTTGTGAAAAACCACCCAGTTGTCCTTTGGATTGAAAGACTTTTGTCAAAATTTACCAAAATTAACTTCTTCCACTCCTGAAAAGAAAAATCAGGCCTGGAGAGACAAAAAGTTACGAGTCCATGTGAGGATTGCACAGACAACCTTTGTGTCATTTATTTTGGTGTTCAGCCCCCCAGGCTGCCTGTCCTGGGAGAGTGGCAGGCACTGGAAAGGTTTGAATAATTTGGCTGTAGCCTTAATGAAGTTACAGGCATTGTCCCCCTCAATCTGGTGCTGCCTCCTTGGAGAACCTGTCCCAAACGCTGAATTTGAGGCAGGAATTTCCTGTGTGCTGTGGTGAGCAGTGAAAGCCCAGTATTACATGTCATGGCTGAATTCTTTTTTTGATATTGGTTTTTAATATGTGTGCTCCTATTTTTAGAGTTTTATTCTGACTCCTGTAATAGCAACCATTCCATTTTGGTGCGAGGGCTTTTCTATTAACAGTGATCAAAGTGAAATATTTCATTTGAATTACAAAAAGAGACACTTGAGATGAATGAGGTTCTGCTGGATTTGGGGAGTTGGATGGTTCTGATCTTCGATCTGACTTACAAAGTTAGGAGATTAATGACACAAAGCAGCTCCCTCACAAACAGATAATAACAGAGCATTAGCAACAAAAGTTTAGAAAACAGTTTGGAACCTCTTTCCAATGCACTGCAAAAAAATATTCTGGGTGCTATTAGGGCTTATAAATAATTCTCTGACATTTGCTTGGTTTAAAAACTAAACTGAGGCATCATTTTCTTAAAAACAAATTGAGGTCTCTGAGAACTACAGAATTCAAATATGGGGCTGCTTTAGACCTCATTCTCTTTAGAATGAGTGAGGCAGCAGGGCTCTATTCTCATTTATTTTTATTTTGTAGGGAGTACTTTAATATAAAGGATATATAAAATTCAATATAAAGAATGGGTAATTTTCAGCAGGAATAAGTGATCTTAAGAGCCTCTTTCTTAGCATCTGGTGTATTCTAAGCAAATCTTTCTTGAAAGTTTGCTTTCTCCTGAACTCAAGGGCACTGGCTTCAGTCGGTACCGAAGGAGAAGAAGTTGGAGTGGGGGAGAAGTGTGATTTCTACCTTGAATTAATTATTATTTACCTTTCAGTTTCTGATAACTGATGGAAAGCAAATGCAGGCAATAAATGAGTGGATTAAAGTCAGGCTGCCTTTCTGCCTGTAATTAATGTAGCACAGACCCAGGTTGTTGATGCTCTCCAGAAGTTAACAAACTGGGCACAGAACTATGTTGAGATTTAAACCCTCTCTGAAGATTTGCATTTCCTGGAGCAGCTTTGCCCACATCTGCCCATCAGAAGAAGCTTTCCTTTAGCCCCATTTGCTCAGCCCTGCCCTGTGCCAAAGGTGCAGAGGATGAGGAAGGAGGGTAAATTACAACCTGGAAATGCAGCGCCAAGAAACACTTGTCCCCTGTGCTTTGGCATTGTTGCAGTGTCACAGTTAAAGGCGTTTTTGGGAGGGATTTGTGTTAAGGGGCAGCCAGGAGCCTTTAACACAAAGGGAGCCTCACTCTTGGGTTGTTCACATCCATTGTGCTCAGGGAACGCTCAGCTCTGCTCTCCCACAGCTCTGACTGGTTCAACATTGGGACTTTGGGCAGCTCAGCCCTTCCAGACACTTTTCCTCATGGAGAAGCAGTGCCCAGGACAAGGATAAGCAGTGGCTTTTCCATAAATACGTCCCTGCCTCGTCAGCCCTCTGGATTTCCAGACTAAGCTTTTGCATTGTTGCTGTGGGACTTTGGAAAAGCCCACAGGTAGAAAATGGTCACTCCTTGACTTAAACCCATTTCATGAGGAACATTAGCATTAAATCATGTTAATTAACATTAATATGACTTACATGGCTTAAGACCTATCTTTGGGTTTAGCAGCGCCTTAGGAATAATTTAAAAAGTGAGCTATTGCTCCCGTTGGGATTGTGACTTGAATCCACTAAAGGCAGTGGGTGTCCTTGAAGTGGCTAAGAAGGCTCTGGGTCAGGAGGTAATTTCTGAGCAGTTTTCCTGGCTCTTCATTCTGCTTTGTGATGGCTTCTTTATGCTGGGCTGTATATCAGGGCCCTGCAGAGCAAACCTCTTAACATCCCTTTGCTGTTCTGGACCCTGAGGCAATGAGCCATGTGTTTTTTTGATGATCATATGAAGATTCAATCTATTTTTAGGGCAATCTTGTTGCCAGGAATAATTTCTAGGACTTCTGATTTGAATAGTGAATTATGTGTCCATTTAAATGCCTGAAATGGATATTCAAAAATACTTTTTCCTGACTTAATGTTTTACAGATTAACACCTCTAATGCTGTTACAAAACAAGCAATTTTATTTTCTGTCTATTTTGAAGTTTTGACTGGTGTCATTGGAGACTTTTAGGCCAACACCACAACTTTGGTTTCAAAGCCCCAGGCAGGTGTAAGTCAGTACATTTAACAGATGAACAGGAAGGCGATGATATTTGTAAGATAAATACACCCAGTGAATTTTGTACAACCTCTATCCAGCTCCAATGCAAATATTTTTATTTCATGTTCAGTGCTCTGTGTAACGTGCCCCAATGCTCTGACCTCTGTAATTCTCAGTGGTTCCCCATCCAAGGCTGGAGGAGTGCATCGATTTTCCTTCCATCATGCAATAAGCACGAGTCTCACATCCAGCCCATATTGACACCTGTAAACCCCATTTAAATAAATCAAAGGGGGCATTTGGGTATTCTCCCACTTGCCTGTAGGTTGATGGAAGAATAGATTGCTTTAATACCTCAGTGATTTATTTGTCAGTACAGACAGCCTATCATAAAAATAATCAGTATCAGAAATGTTCTTTGGAAGAATCACTGGGGCTATCAATATCTTGGGTGGCTTAATCATCAAATCCATTGGTTTTATTAGGTTTAAATGTATAAATTCCTCTTAGAATGGATTTGAACTTTTAAAGCATTTTACTGTTTAGTTGATTGCTTTTTCAAGTGTTTCAGTTTCTGAACAGCTCCACAATATTTGGATTTGTGCAAAAGTAAGGAGGAAAAGGCCTAGAAGAATATTTTCTTCAAAATTGTTTTTAATGGCTCTACTTTCTTCTCTTTGTCTAGGTACAACAATGGTGGCACATGTACTGTTCCAGTGGATTCTGAGAGGGCTTATTCTGACTTTTCTGCTCAAAATTACTCTGTCCCTAAATCCAGATGATCCAAATGTTTGTAGTCACTGGGAAAGGTAATGTGTAACTTGCCAATTTTTATTTTTTTAGCATCCATTTCAGATTTTTACATTTAGAAGGCAAGCTGAGAGCCCTAATTTGCTAAATACCACCAAGTCTCAGAAAAGAGCATGGATTTGCTTTACAGAAATAGTACTTTTGAGTGCCTTAGAGGGTTTGGATCATGCCAAGGAATTGGTTCTAAGGCTGCAGCTATTGACCACATCCCCCTATGCCCTTTGGGAAGCTCCTCCAGAGTCTGGGCAACAGGAGTGCACTGAAGTGTTTGCATTTATCATGGAGAGACCCACAGAAATGCTGGCCTTGTTCTGCCCTGCTTTTCTCTGCTTGTTGTCCAGCAAGAAAGTTTGAAGCCCTTCCTGCTGCAGCATGCAGGCTGATTTTGTCTGGCCTGAACTTTGGGGCTCTTCCTGCCAAATTCGTGTCGGCATCAAAGAGCAAACAAAAGCACTGAACATGAAAGGCCCTGGAATTTCTTGTTCTCTCTATTGTTCCAGTGTCCTGGTCCTAAAACTGGATCTGAGCAGGTCTGTGAGCACAGAGAAACCCACAGCCTTTGATGGGGTTCACACTCACACAGGGCTGTTTGCAGAGGCTAAAGGTCCTGCACTTCTAGGTTTAACTTGCTGAATTTCCAGTTCTGCTCTCTGGTTCAACTCCGCACAAATCTGAATTGCTGTACACTTCAGCAAAATACACCCCTGAACAAAGGTAAAAATAGAATCATATTTAATGACTCTGTTTTGAGGCCTCAATTAGAGAATTAACTCTTTGTAGATAATGCAGTTGCAAAGCAGAGACTGTACAAGAAAAGGATTTTGCAGTCTGCGTGCTGGAAGTGCATTCAGATCACAGGAATAAAATATTGATTTTGTCTGAAGAAAGTCAGCAACCCAGAGACCCAATCAAGGAGAAACAAAAATTAAATACCAAAATTGATTGGTTGTACTGACCAAGATGACTTTGTTAGTTAGATGTTAATAAATCAAAGGGAAAAGATTGTTAGGGCTATTGCTGGATAATAAACGGGATCATAAAATAATAATTGAGATTTGTAAGTGTTACTGTCTTCCATTAATAATGAGCCAAGTAAATATTTTATATTTTGGCCTTAGCAGAAGTAAAAACATTATTGTCAAACCCAGCAAACAGTGACAGAGGGCAAAGCAGCATCCAGGGGAACCTTGGCTTGTCTAGAAGGGACACGACAAGCAGGACAGGAACAGCCGAACCTTCGATTTCAAGCCAGTCAGCCCCTCCAAGCAGATATCTTGGTATTGCCTTGTGGGTGCAATCTCCCAGGGCTTAATCACATCTGCAGTCCTGCTGATGAGGGGGAAATCAGCTGCAGAATTAAGACAATCGATATAATGAGTGACCTAGAGGATCTAACTCCTGGGTCTTGACCTGCCTAGTGTGATTTGTGTGTTGTTCTCCAAAGATGTTGTAGCTCTGATAAAGTGGGGCCTGTGCCCAGATCAGCACTTTAGAGAGAGTCCCTTGCGTGTGGGAATAGGAGACAGGAAAGAACTGCACCTACACGCTGAGTCGTGCTGGAAAAGAAGGAATATTTGACATTTTACAGAATTCCAAAGGTGACAGTGGATTGGAGGGTGAAGCTGCCACCCCTCCAACACACTGGTCAGACCAACAGTCTGTCAGCTCTCTCCTCCTCCATGAAAATATGAAAACAAACCGTTTGTTGCTACTTGAAAGCGTGAGAACTCTTGTTGCAGAAACAAAAACGAATTAGAAGGCTGAAATCAAGGCGACACTTGAGCAGTGCACGCCCCTGCTGTGGGGCAGTGCTCTGCCATGGCTGACCCCAACATGAGATTTGGGTTTCTGCATCATGTGAGAGGCCCAAACAATAATGAACATAGAACCTGTTGCGTGGCTAAGTGGTGTTTTGGGAAGATTGCTCAGTTCTTGCTGTTGTTGGAGCTCTGTGGTTTCTCATCAAATTGCCCAGGTTTTGTCCCTATCCATTCCCCTTCTAAATTTCCATGAATTTTGGTAATATTTGGGTTTTTTCCTAAAAGAGAGTGGTTTATTGCTGTTAGTGATATCTCTATGCCTACATCATACACGAAGCCAAGCATTTCCAAACTTTTCAGGGAGAGGTCTAGCTGAAGGCAGCCCTTTTCTGCTCTTTGCTAATACCCAAAGTTTCTAAGATTCTCGATGTAAATCTGTTGCATCCTGGAGTTCCATGAGAAGCAGACACAGGGAACTGCAGCCTTTCATGTGGCCCCAAGCAGGCTCTCACCTCCTTCCTTGCCCCCTGGCAGCTACGCCGTGACCGTGCAGGAATCTTACGCTCATCCCTTTGACCAGATCTATTACACACGATGCACAGACATCCTCAACTGGTTCAAGTGCACCAGGCACAGGTAAGGGCTAATCCTCAGAAACCTGAGCTTCTTCCTTCTGCCTTTTCACCTCTTGTTTATCAAATAATTGTGGTGCTCCAATGTAGATGTGTACACAAAGATGTGTTTTGGGACAGGGTGTTTGGAATTCCAGGGCATTGAATAGAAATACAGAGGTTTTTGCCTGAAGTTTGAGTGAGATAAGTGATAGTTAGTGTTAGATAGTTGTGTCGTGAGATTATGACACAAGAAAGACACAAAGGGGTTTTGATCAGAATCCAGATTTTATTAGCAGGTTCATAATGCCATGGAATAAAGGTGAAAATGATACAATTATCCAGCTAACTTCAAATATCTTGGCACTGTGCTTTGCAGCCATTTCTTTTGAGCTCTGTTGATGCTTTTATCTGAGTTCCTGTGTTGGATTCCACATTGTAGTGCATGAGCAGCTGAAAACCATGAATGGACCCTGATCTCATTTTTGCCTGGAGTTTGAGTGAGATAAATGATAGTCAGTCCCTCATGGGGCCTTGCAGGGGAATGTATCCCTCCACTGGCCCTGCCATGGGGTTGGAAGTGTTTATTCCCTGACCAGATATGACCAATTCTCTTTTGCCAGTGATTGGTGCATGTCCGGGTTTGTAAAAGGAAGTCCGTGCCCCTCCTAAATTGTGAATAATCAGGCATTTGAGGGTTAGTGATAATTAGAAATGGAGCTGTGTTAGATCTGCACTGAAAATCAGGTAAAATGAAGATGGGTCCATTTCTAGGACTGAATGAAAACTTTATACCAAGGAGTTAATTTTTCCCAGGCTGCAGGATATTGCAGTTATATTCATTCTGCTTCCAAAGTATCCTAATAAATACCCACTATTATTCTCAATCTTTCAAAGGTGTGGAAGCCAATTTGTATCTCACCTCTCATGCATTCAGTTGCAAGTTGGCCGTTCAGCACCATCCCAGGGGAACTGTGGCACTTGGCTTTTGAGCTCCTGTGTTACAGTGTCTGGAAGTGAACAGAGCTGCAGAGCTTTCTGGAATATTGTATGGATTGGAATGCAGCAGAGTAAATTCGATCAGTTTATCTAACATGAGGGACAATAGATTTTGTTCAATTGAGGTAATTTCCATAAACTAGCAAAGCTGTTTTGAAGTGTTTGCTGTTAAATATGCAGTTAAATATTACCTTTCTTATGTGGTATCCTTGCTAATGCAATGAATAAACGTAGGAATGCTTCAGAATGCTAAGCACCTTTTAATTTCTGTGGCCTTCAATATTGTGGCGGGGAAAACAGGCTTTAAATACTGAACTGGGGCTATAATGACACTTTGCAAGGTATGAGTGCCTCAGAAGGGTTAGCAAGCAGGAACAAATCACTCGGGGTTAACTTCTCAAGTTGTGCATTGAGAGCAGTTGCCTCTGTGGAAAGGTTTTGTGCAGCAGCTGACACAGTGGTCTCTGCAGAAGGCTCTGTTCCTTCCATTGATGAGAAGGCAAATGATGAGATGGCCTTGCTGATGTGCAAAAATAAAACATTTATTCTTGAAGAAACTCCTTGCCCTTGCAGCAGGACTGGGAGAATGTTTTAAGACAGCAGCTGCCCCAGGAAGAGCTCCAGTGACTGTCACGAGCCCTGTGTTTATCACACAAGTCGTATCTCAACCCTCAAAACAAGTATCGACCCCTCCCTTATTGCGCCTTTTATTATCAAAAACCTTTACGCACTTAAAAATAATGACTGAACGCTGGCCTTACTAGAATTTCACACAAATATCACTGCAGCAGGAGGATTTTCATTGGTGCCCAATGGTTTTGTGTCTTGCAGGATCAGCTACAAGACCGCCTATCGCCGGGGGCTGCGCACGATGTACCGGCGGCGCTCGCAGTGCTGCCCCGGCTACTACGAGAGCGGGGACTACTGCATCCGTACGTACCCACGGCATGGGGCACTGCCACGGGGGGTTTGGAGCAGCTCAGGGAAATTCAAGATGGGCTGCATCAGGGTTGGTTTTCAGGGCTCTCAGCTGGCGCTGATGGAATTGCGGGTACAGAGTGTTTCGGGTGTGTGCGTCTCAAGTGAGTAGGGAAAATCTGGCTGAAGTCATTGGGGAGGGAGTTAATGAAGTTCCTTAGCGCCTTCTTGAATCAGAGCTTACTTTGGGGAGTAATTAATGCAAGTATTCACCAGTGCTAAGGAATCAGGGGAACTGAGAACATACAGGAATAAACTATCATATAATTTAGGCAGCAGTGTAAAGGTTCTGCCTCTCACCTTTGAAAGTTCTTACTTCAGGAGTTAAATGAGTTAAAATCTCTTTTTTTTTTTTTTTTCTTTTCACAATGGTTCCTGTCAACATTTTAACTTTTTAAAGCTTCTCAAATGTCAGAAGAACTTTACCCCAACTGTACTTTATAAATAAATACAGAGCTCTGGAGTGTTTTAGGACAATAGGAGGGGGGACAAAAATCAAAATGGATCTTTCATCAATGCCTAAGAGCCTTGTTAATTAAAAATACCCCGTACATTAGTGTCACATGTTTTCAGTATTGCAGCTTTCTGAGTTCTGCATGTGCTCAAAAGGAGACGAGATCTCTTGTCCAGGTCTTGTGTTGTGAGATTATGACACAAGAAAAACACAAAGAGGTTTTGATCAGAATCCAAATTTTATTAACAGGTTTATAATGCCATGAAATAAATGTGAAAATGATACAGTTATCCAGCTAACTTCAAATATCTTGGCACTGTGCTTTGCAGCCATTTCTTTTGAGCTCTGTTGATGCTTTTATCTGAGTTCCTGTGTTGGACTCATCTTGTAATACATTAGCAGCTGAAAACCATGAATGGACCCTGATCTCATTTTCAGTGACCTTTACACCAAACAGTTACATTAAAGGGGTTTGGACTGTGAAAAATCACCAGCCCTTTGAGATAAGGCATTAGAATTATTTTACAGAAAGTGTAATAATTTGATCTTTTGAAGTGCAAAATGCTGTTAGTCAAGTCCTGAAAAACATTTATTGCAACCTATTTTCTTTTCTGGAATCCTCCCTATGGTAAGCATGTACCTACCTTCAAATATCTCAGGTGTCAATACCATGTCAGCAGTTGTTCCACATACTTTTATTACAATCTTGAATTTCATGCCTCAGAATCCTGTCTGGCACAGAGCATATTTATTATCACTTTTCTCCCTGCAATCTATTGATTTTTTATTTTTAATTTTTTTTTTTAATTGCCATACTGTCACAAAAATAAATCTCTCCAGACTTTCTGATTCTTGGAGGATATTAACATTTGTTTTGAAGTGGGTTTTTTTTTTTGTTAGTTTTAATACTTAGTGTTCTGCTGCTGCCAGGCAAATTTTATCTTTCTGTGATGGAGAAAGAACAGCGTACACTGAAATTTTGCTAATGCAGAGCAGGCAGCAGGTATCTGGTCAGACCAAGAGCCCTGTGTTTGACACAGAGCAGATAATAGTTACACTCTCTCTGCTGTTTACATGTGCAGGAGTCAGGTTCTTGTATTTCATTATCAGCCTGCTGTGTGCTCAGGGACGTCTGCTCTCCGTCCTTCCCGGAGATCGGAGCAGCAACAGCAGCCGAGAGGGAACTGATATCAGGGAAGAAGTTCTCCATCATGATGGATTCCAGATGCTTGGACTTATTATTTTGCTACCGCAAGTAGCCACACAGCAAAAAAATACCCCAAACCAAACAGAAAACCTCCTTGAAATTCTCTGAGCCCTCAAGCAACAGTTTGGAGGCACAATATTTTGCTAATGGGATCCTTTTCGTGTCACCCCTTCTGTTCGTAACACATCAAGCCCTGATCCCATTTGTTTTGTTTTGTTTTGTTTTGTTTTTCCACAATATGTTCCTGTGCCAACAAGCAAATTCTCTCATTCATCATTCTTTGCAGTCAGCAGTGAATTCCATTTTCATTCCTGGAGGCACTTCTCTGCTTTTGCCTTTTTCCATCCCATTTCTTACTTCTCTTTAAACTGGTCCTTTTTTTGGCTGTTTCCTAACGAGCTTGTCCAGTACTCCTGCCCCACGTTCCTCTAGACACATTCAGTGCTGCTCCTCTAAAGGTAGCTGCTCCAAGAGTGGTCAGGACACAAAATTCCATTTTTCTGTCCCTGGCAGGAAGGGAGGGAAGAGTGGTCAGGACACAAAATTCCATTTTTCTGTCCCTGGCAGGAAGGGAGGGAAGCTCCAGCCCTGCAGAGAGGGTTCCCCCCGCTCAGCCAGCCCTTTAAAATCCATTCCATTAGCAATCATGGAAGCCACTGCAACATGGGGAGGAGGGATACATCCTGCAGTGAGTCTGATGATCAAAAGAAAGTTTGATTAAAAAACAGTGTGTAGATTAAAGGCTAATTGGTTCTTCTTTCATTAATAGCAGTCTTTATTTCGTGCAAAAGTTAAATAGCTTTGTAATTAACAGTGACATGTTTAGACTAGAGAGGGCTGAGTTTAAATCACTATTAATGACTGTTTCTTGGATTTTAAAGCAGAAGTGAAGGCTTTCAGCTACAGTTTTGATCTTTTCCCTTCTCATTTACTAACTTTTAAAAGGAAGTCAGATATATGGTTTTGTCTTTGTCCTTCTGTTGGGGCTTACTAAATAAATTAAGTCTAATAAAATCTACCCTCAGTCCTAAATAATCATGTTGGTCCAGACCTTCTTGCTCAGCCACTTCTCTGGTGTCTTTTTTGCCTTTTTGGGGTCTGTATGTGCAGCTGCCCCATAAAATGTGGAATTAAGGCACAAGGTGCAATAATTTAACTGGTTGCTTGGTAAATTATACTACTGCTCAGCCCACTAATACTTAGGCTAAACAGTTTTGGGGTATGAAATTCTTTGTGCCTCCACAGGGCTTGAAATATTTTGGGGTTGCAGTGGTATTAAAAAAAAAAAACACCCTGAAAAATGCTGCAAATGCACATCTGCATTTTTTTCCCCCTTCACTGATATCTTAGCAATGTTGTTACCATTGTGGGAGCTTTGCGAAAACGATTCCCCTTCTCTGAATGTTCTTACACTTGACAGAGCTTTTCCCTGAGCTGTCCCTGAAAACAAACAGCACAGTCTGGGCAGTAAATCAGAGCGGCTATGATTTACTGTACTTTGTATGCTAAGGTAAGCTTTTGGCAGAGCAAATGCGTAAACTGCAGAAAATCTTTTTTTAAACAACCACAGGGTTCAACTGCCCTTCAAGGTTTTTGTGAGGATGTTTTAAAATTATATTGCCTAGATTAGTATCTGTGGTAGATAAAGCAGCTCGGAATACTTTGCTGCTCAAAATAAAAGAGAAAAAGAATATTACATGACTCTTTTGTGTTCTTTAGCCTGTGAGGAGATGGTAATTGAATAGTTCTCTTTAAGAATATGTCAGGTGGAAAGATGCCCTGTGTGCTAAATGGATGCATTTTTGTCTGAGGGACCAATGCTTTGTTCGGTCTGTCCATTTTAATCTTATTCTTGCACAACAGATTTGTACAGAGGAGACACTTCTTGTGGGGAACAAAGGGTCAGAGACCTGACATCAGAGGGAAGGCAGATGGGACTCTGAGCAGCAGCCACTGCCGGCTGACTTTTGGGCAGAAAAGCACCAACCATGAAACAAAAAGTGGGGAATTCACCTTTTCTTCACAGATTGAGTTGAGCTTTTAAGTGTTTTCTTCACTCTCCTACCTTACACTCTTTTTCTAATGTCTAAATCTATGCAATGTGACAGGATGTAATAATGACAGGATTAGTGATTTAACAATCTGATTTGCTGCCATTTATCTGTCTTTCAAACCTGCCAAACTTCAGTAGAGTTATGGATTGACCATTTCATGGTGCTTTCCTTTCTTGGCCAAGATATTATTGATCTCAGATTGTTTCTCAACATTCAGCTTTCCACATTACAGTTGTCACAAGCCTCAGCAGGGCTCCCTGACTTTGACAAATCTTTTTCTAGAGAAATTGTTGGTCTCACTGGTTGAATCTCAGTTTTTACCTACAGTGGTATTTCCCTCAGGCCAGAGACTGGGGACATAATTGTATTTATATGTATTTATTTACCCAGCTTTTCAATTCACCTTTGTTTGATGCCCTTAATGGATTTCAAAAACAAATGAGGAATGTTCTTTGAATAGCTGACTTGGGGAAATTATGCAAATAGGAGGCCTGATTGTTTTCAGGAGTTTAAATAATATTTCGTAAATTCTGTAATTGCAATAGCCACGCCAACTTGCTGGCGTGATGTGTGCATTTACAGTGCAGCCATATGAACATTCCCACCTCGGGACAGCATTCCCATTTCCAGGGCTCTGTGTCTGGTGCAGTTTTTGTATCCTTTGACAAGGCTGCCTTATTGGAGCCATATGGTTGGATTGTTAAACATCTGTAGCATAGGAGTAACAATTCCAGAGCTTCCTGCCATCTGGATGAATTACAGTCCCTGCAATTCCACGCATATGTTCCAGCAGCACACCGACACCACAGTCGAGGGTGCTCATGATGAGAAGAAAAAGAATGGCTCGTGTGATCAGTGCAAAAGTTGGACACTCCTAGAAAACGTTGAATCAGCGGCTTAAACTTCCTGAATATTCATAATGTTTGTTCATACGTAGGATTTGTTGATATTTTTTTTCACTTTGTAAGGCAGTAGCGCATTAGCATTTTAGAAGAAATGTTGCCCCCCCCCTTCTCACCTCAATTTTAAATTCCTCATGGTGAGGATTCCTGTAACTTGAAAATATATTGTTTGAAAGCTGCTGGACTTTTAAAATACGTTTTTGTTATCTTTACAGACACACTTTAAAGCCAGCGCTGGCGCTTTCTGTGAGAGCCTTACTGTTACATTATTCAAGTACAGAGTTCTGTACATCAATAATGCAACCTAAATTAGGGGAAATGCTATAGCAGGACATAGATACTTCCTATCAGGGGACATTCTTTTTCTCTGTCTGATTTGGGACGTGTGACAGCGAGAAAATGGTGTGGAAGGCCTTTCTGCATATAGTTATTAATTATAGAATTGAAATGACAGTAGGGGACACTTTGAAATCTCTCCCTTTGTATGCACTGGAGATGACTCCATACGTCTTTTCCAAGTGAAGAACATAGGGAAAATTATTTGAATCCTTTGTTCCCATCTGAAGGGAAACTGAGAGGAAATGGGCCTTTGCTTGTTCATTCAGAACCTCTTGGGACAGGGGAGTGTGAGGGCAGAGGGACACCAGCCCTAAAAGCAGGTCAGTTCAGCTGGTGACACAGATGAAGCCAGTGGGTTCCTGTTTAGGAACCCTAAAGAGACTGGAGGGACCCCCTGGATGGGAAGGTGGAAAGGTCAGTTCTCATCTCCCATCCATCATTTTATGTTTGCACTCGGCCTCTGGATGCTGAGGGATTTGCAAAGATGCTGGTGGAGAATGAAATGAAATAAGGGAAGGACTTCTGGAGGCAGTGCAGGAGAAGGAGGAGAAACAAAATGCCCATATAAAGGAATGAAAATAGCACAAAGTTAAAAAGAGGGGAATGCTGAAGCTATATAATGTCTCAAGGGGCTTAATAAATATCAGAGGAAAAATTATGCAGGCATTATGGTCGGAAAAAGATTTAGACTGTTGCTAGTGAAGCAGAAAAGGCTTTTTGGCTGCTTGAGGCAGTCTCTGTTGGATCAGTATAAAAGCACACTGGGACTGCAGACACAGAAGGAGGCACTGCATCCAGAGCTCCTCATGGTGCTCGTGCTAATGCCTGGATGGACGGGAGCTTCAGCAGGATCAGAAAAAAGCACAAGAACCATAGATGTGATTCATTGTTGAGTTCAAAGGAAGAGCCATGCAAAATTTTGTCCATTAATTTACCCTCTTTTAGCAAAGTCAGGCTGGTCCCCAGCTGCTCTAAACCATCACAGACCCACCAGGATGTGTCTGAATGCCCTTCGAAATCCTGCTCCTGCTGGGATGCACCTCACAGGGGTTTGTAGCAATCTGCACTGGTCCTGCACGGCCTGGAGGCACCAGGGCTGGTCCATGGTGGCTTTGTGACCCAACCCTCCCTGTGCTGCTGGGATCCAGTCACTTGCACAGGATGAAAACAGGGTCCTGTGCATCCCAGGGATGAAGGGACTGGTTCCCAGGATGTGGACATACAGAGCACTTGCCACTGATGGAATTATGAAGACACAAACTTCCAGAAGATTTCCCCCTCCAAAACAGTTTGCAGTTCATGAGTAGTCCAGGCATGTGGTGAGCCAGGTTAATTTATGGAAATCAATAGGGTCAGAAAGAAGACAAATGTGTGAAATGGAACAGCTTTAAAATTGAAATTGGAATCATAGAATGGTTTGGGTTGGAAAGGACCTTAAAGGTCAGCTTGTTCCAACCCACAAGTTGTTTTCTTGATCACTCCTTTACATCGTTCTCCCATTAATAGATTTCTCTTGTGCTCTGGAGAAGTTTCAAAGCCTAGAAGAAAAGGAATGAAAATTAGAGAGAGGAAAAGAAGTTACCTAAATGGAGACAGCCTTTAAAAAGAGTTCCTGATGTACATACAAAATCTGAGATAGCATCTCTTTCTGCTTCCTTTCTGTATTCCTCTGGCTGTGGCCTTCTCTGAGCAGTTCCCACATGAACTCTGGATGTCTGGGAAGCCACCAGCCAGATGTGGGGGACCAAATCAGCCAAATTCCTTCTTGCCTACAAAAAAGAGCTACTGCCACCTCCTGCCAGCTGTCAGTGCCCCCTTCCTCCTTTCTAGGCATCTTATAGACTGAAAATGTAAATAAAACTGAATCACTGACGCTGCAAGAATGGCTGAAGTGCTACAATGGAATGATAACATGTGATAACACCTGAATAACATATGATAACACACAATAACATGTGATAACACACAATGACATATAACATATGATAACACACGATGACATAGCAGGGGTGAGGGTTAACCCAGAGCCTCCTCCCTCACTGATCCCCACAGCCTCTCCCATTCCCTTTGTCCCATGGGGTGGAGAAAAGGAAAGAAGAATCAAAGAAAGAACTTGTGGATTGAGATAAAACAAATGTGAATGATCCTGAGGAGCAGAGGAAGCCTCGGTGCTGTGCCAGCACAGTTCAGCAGTAGCTGAAACGTCAGCATGGTCAGCGTTGGTTTGGTCACCCACCTAAACCACAGCATGATCCAAGCTGAGAGGAGTTAACCCCATCCCAGCCAGCCCAGCACAGCCAGCCACGCTGCAGATAATAAAACACTCAATATGATCCTCAGGAAATCTCCTTATGGTTTTTCTTTGTCTTTCCAGCTCTTGGTTTCAGTAGTGGCAGGGGAGCACTTTGGAAGCTGGAGTGAACCACTCTGTTCAAGTGTTTTTGTCTCTGTTCAGAGCGTGGGGAAGGACGAGCTGGTGCTGGCGAATGTCTGGGCTGGCTGAGGCTTTGTGGGCCTTGCTCCTGCCACCCTCTGCTCTCAAAGCCTTTTATAGCAACAGCCATGGATGCCCTAAATACAGCAACCTGGGCGAGCAGGAGGAGGCATTTGGCTACCTGGGTGGACTTACTTCCAGCTCAGCTACTCCCCATCTCCTCTAGCACAGGAATGAGAGTGGCTGGAAGCATTTGGCAGATGGAATTTGGCCCAGACTATGCACTGCTTTCAGCATCTTCCTGTGCATAATGTGCATTTCTTTTATGTGAACTTTTGGAACGCCTGTGTGTAATTATTCCATCCTTTTAGCAGTGCCTCTGAACAATACCAATGGCATTCGCACAGGGAACACCACGTGAGCCTGACATAAGAAATACCATTCCAGGCACATGGTGTGATCCCGTGCAGGGCCAGGAGCTGGAATTCAATGATCCTTGTGGGTCCTTTCCAGCTATGACCTTCTGTGATTCTATGATTCTATCAATCTACTTGTGTTTATTGATGCTGATCTCTGAAACGTTGGGTAATTCCTGGGAGTGGGTTTGCTGGGTGAAAATTTAAAGAAGTTGTCATTCCCTTTGTTCCCAGTTAACTTTGGGTTTTGTGGCATGTATTCCACATCTCATAGTAGGATAAAGATATATTGTTCCAGGGATTTTTTGTAACTGCATCCATCTCTGATGGAGACTATAAAAAAAAGGCAGTTACTCTGGAGCTTAATGCAAACAGACAGTGCTCTGTTATGGAAGAAGTCTTGAAATTTTGTAGAAAGCAATCACTTATGTTAAAATATAAAATACTTACAACTCTGAAGCATAAATCATTTAGACCAAAATGTAAAAATATTAAGATGCCAAATTGTGCAGAAAATCACTCTGAGACTTTGGAAAAGGAGTAATTTCTTCCTACTGAACCTACAGCTTTGCATCAGGAGCCTGGATATAAACAGGGTGAGTGCTCCAATTTCCATCACCTTGGGTGAGAATTGTGGCTGTGCACCATTTCTGAGTGGTATTAACATGCCACAGTAATAAATGATCTGCAGAGTGAATTCATGGAATCCTGGAATGCTTTGGGTTGGAAGGGCCCTTAAATCCCATCCCATTCCATGGGCAGGGACATCTTCCACCACCCCAGGCTGCTCCAAGCCCCAGTGTCCAACCTGTCCTTGGACATTTCCAGGGATCCAGGAGCAGCCACAGCTTCTCTGGGCACCTGTGCCAGGGACTCCCCACCCTCACAGGGAACAATTCCTGCCCAATATCCCACTTATCCCTGCCCTCTGGCAGCTGAAGTTGCTGATAGTGAAGGGAAATTCTTCATGGGACACGGGAAACAAGAGAGTGTGGGAGGGCACAATGGGTAATAGGAGTGAACTAAAGGTGCCAGAGGGCACACTATGGAAATTTTATGTTTGCAGTAGAGTCAGTTGGCAAATCAGTTTTCATTTCTGGTTCCTTACTTGTTCTGATGGACAGAAGATGATGTCGGCTGGAAAAGCATCTGTTAACACTCGATACGTAGTACAGGGAAGGGGTTAATCAGGTGTCAAAAAGATAACCAGGGACAGAGCTCTTCTAAGCAGCCATGGAACTGTCCTTTAGAACCTGATGTGCTTGGAAGTGTGTCTACAGACATTCCCTTTTCCTCTCTGTGTGAGGATTACAGCATTCCCCTCCACATTATGTGCTGTTGCACTTACTTTCCATTTTAATAGAGGGGGTTTAGGGCTCCCAAGGGAGATTTTTCATGCAACTTCAGTCCATTGCAGATTTGATCACAAAACGTTTTTGAATAGTTTATCTTAAGCTCAGTATTTCTAACATAGGTATTCACTTTTGGAAACCTCACTTTCTCTGATGCAGTAAGTCAAGAGGAACTATCTAATCAATCTATCTAACCCCAAACCTTTCCTTTTTTTTATCAAGATTTTTCCCTTCTGAATGCTCTGATTTGCTTTTATTACTGTGATGTCCAGAAATCCATGTGCAAAACTAGAAGATGGCCTTGCTTCACAAAGCTTAAATTGTAAATATGTAAATTGAGTCAAAAAAATAAATATTTTTCTGATTAAAAATTAAAAAAAAATGTGTATGAAACGTGTTATAAGGAGATTGGTAAAAAAATGGAATCTTTTCAAGTACAGCAGGGCTGTGCACAAGAGCTTTGCTGAAGCAGATCTCTGGTACAGATCTTGAATCTGATGCATTCACAGTGTCATGTTTTGAGAAATGTCCGACTTAAATAGAATTCCTTTTAAAAGCCTTACTGAAAGCATCTAAAATTATCTTTTCACCATATACTGCCAATGCTATGCCATATTTACCTTATTATAAATGGTAGTTTCTGATTATGTAGGGAAAAGTTTTTGTTTCCAGCTCCCATCTTCTATCTCCAGACCACAGTGTGAATCCCAGGAATAGGAAAGTGCATTTTACTGTGTCACTAATAAAAAGTTTCCCTGGACATTCGACACCCAGAAACTGGTCTTGATCCTAAATCAGCTGAACTTCTGCAATCTGGACTTGGTGACAGGAAGCTTAAAGGAGTGGCTTGAGATGAGAGTCAGCCTCCATCATTGCATACAAAGTTTCCTGTGCTCTTTTTTGCAGTTCTTTTCAGAAAGTTGCTGTGAAACACATTGCTGTGATTCCTTTTGTAATGTGAGAAAAGTGAAAGGAGTCTGCATTTAAATATTCCATCCCCAGGAACGGTAGTGTAGCTTACACACAAGCATGATCTTCAAACAGAGCACAGTCTGTCCTTGATTTCAGCAGGGTCACCTTCACTTGCATTGTGGACCTTGCTTTGAAATGAAATCTGAAATGTGTTGGCCCTCTGGGGCATGTGCAAGGCCTCAAGGCCAGGTTCGCCTTTAGAAATTTGTCCATATTCATCCTGTTTCGGTGAGAAACAAAGAATGTTAGATTGTCTCGATAAATTTCGGAATAAGAACGAAGAATGATTTTGTTGGAAATACAGATAGTTTATTCATTTGCTACAGGACTACAAGTTTTCTAGGAACATCTGTGTAATTTGGTTTTATTAAGTATTGCATTGCCTAGCAAAGACAGCCAGAAGTGTCATGCAGTCCAGATGTCTTCATCCATCTACTTTTGATCTTTTTGATCTTTTAGGAACAACATTTTTGATGCTTCCATCCTCACTCCAATACACAGCACACACTCTGTACCTATGAAAATCAATCAGCAGTGGAGCTGTGTCATTTGCTGTCAGAAAATAGAATTTTCTTGGCATGAGACCCACAATCCAGGGCAAGTCAGTAATCAGAGAACTACGGACATGTAGCAAGGCTACTAGATTTAAAAATAAATATATCACAGGCTGATGGAATTTGTACACAAAGAAATTCACTCGATGCCCTGAGTGGTTAACCTGTAGCAAAATATGCAAGTGCTGTGATTTTGAGGTGATTTCCATTTATAAATGTTTCCAATTATAAATGTGTGAGGGGTTTTTCTGATGATGGCTCATTTTCTTTGACATTTCCCCATGTGCTTCCTGTCTCACTGTTTAAATCAAACAGTTCCTCAGCCAGTGTTGGAACCTGTAAATTCCTGGTCTCTTGGATTGCTACAGTCACAGGAGGAAAGCAGAGGTGGCTGTGGCATAAAGCAAAGCAGTGGTACTGTACTGATGGAGTTTCTATGGTGAGGCTGGAAATATCCCCCAGCAGTTGAGTTTCACCCATTTCTGCCACACCTCTCACCTGTCCATCCATCATTTACTTCTCACCTTCCTCACCTGCAGGGCACTGCGTGTTCCTCCAGTCTTTCTATGGTGGAAATGTCTGTGATTTACCACTTCTGGGTAATTTTCAGCTCTGTACTTCACACCTGGCAACTCATTTTCCATTCCAGCACAACTCCCAGGAGAGCTCAGACTGCAGGCAAAGTTACCCAGGAGTGGAGAACAGACATTCCTGCCTCTGTGCTGGGTGTGCTTTGGTGCCAGCTGCCCCCACAGGTAGTTTGATAGGCCAGGTTATGCTTTCTCTTCTTCTGGTGAGTTTGGCTGCTGCTCCACAGATTGGCAGGAAAGCTGGAAGGACCAGGGATCTTAGGTACAAGCTTCTCCTCTATTCCCAACCTGTCAAGAACTTAATTTCCTCAGGCAACAACAAAGAAATCCCCTGAAGTTAAGAACGGAATGACTGGGGAAAGCTTTCACTGGTTTTAGCACTTCTGTCCTCAAAAAACCTGGAGCTTCCTGCAGGCAAAGCCTATTTGACTTCATTTGGTTTTGTTGGAGTGAGGTCTCCTAGGCTGTGCACAGAGAGAATGCCAAGGGTAAATGTTAATATTTCTGCATTGCTTAGAAAAAGATAGTGCTGCTCTTTCTGAAGGTGCCACACAAAGCACTATTTGCAGACAAATTAAGTTTGTTGGTTGGATGAATCAAGTTCCAGTGGAAAATTAACAAGTGGAAATGTATTTCCTACAAATTGCTGGGAAGAGTTGGTCAATTTACCAAAACGGAACGAGTAGACAGAGGGCACAGGAGGGGAAAAGCTTTCCAGGGTCACAGATTCTGCTCTGCTGATTCAGGATCTCCCTTAACCTCATTAACAGTTTGAACTAGTGCTAATGATTGTTTTGAACCCTGAGTGAGGCAATGGGAAATCATTTACCAGAAAATGTTAAATGCTGAAATTGTCCCACAGAATAATATTGTATTAGAACATTGATCAGCAGAATTGATCTCAGTGTAACTCTTTTCTCTCAACATGGCAGAATGCAATGATTATCTCTACTTGAAGCAATGACAGAAAATACATAAAATCAGTTGCAGGCCTCAAAGGATCAACAATCATCAATATTTAGCTGGAATGTGTTGGCCCTCTGGGGCATGTGCAAGGCCTCAAGGCCAGGTTCGCCTTTAGAAATTTGTCCATATTCATCCTGTTTCGGTGAGAAACAAAGAATGTTAGATTGTCTCGATAAATTTCGGAATAAGAACGAAGAATGATTTTGTTGGAAATACAGACAGTTTATTCAATTTGCTACAGGACCTAAAGTGATCCATGATCCATGATGAGTTCTCTCTGGGCTCCATTTCACTTTCTGCGAAGGCAATGAGAAGGACCGTGTGTTGGTTTGAAAGACTGGTGCCTGCCAAGCAATGCCGGAACCTCCCATGGAACAGAGAACATGACTCCTTTCCCTTTGAATTATTATAACTTTGAAATTACGGGGCTTTTCAGGCAAAGCTGTGAGAAAAGGAACACCAGTTCTTTCCAACAAGGCAAACGAACCCCGAGGAGCAGAGCACAGAGCCAGCCTGCGGCGCTTTCCCCTCAGGTGCAGTTCCGGGCACGGCCACGGGGGGCGCCGCTGGCTGCCGGCCGGGCGGGGCGGGGCCGTGGCCCCCCGGCCTGCAGGGGGCGCTGTGGCGCGTCCCCCTCACGCGGCCATGGCGGCCGGGCTGGGCGGCGTGAGGGGCTGCGGCACAAACCTCGTGAGCACACCCCTGAGGAGCAAAGGAAATGTGTCAGAAACTCTGCAGCTGCAGCAGGAACTGTAGCAAGAAACCCAGAGCCGTGGCAGAGAAATGTTGTTTTCAGCAGCAGCCCAGATCCTGAACGCGGCCGGGAGAGGCCTCTCTGGAGGCGGAAAGGGCTCAGGGCCCCGGGGTTTGCCCTGAGGCACCCGAGATGGTGAGGGTCCTTTTTTTTAGTGAGGTAGAGTGTTAATACGGCTGCTCCCACANGAATGATTTTGTTGGAAATACAGACAGTTTATTCAATTTGCTACAGGACCTAAAGTGATCCATGATCCATGATGAGTTCTCTCTGGGCTCCATTTCACTTTCTGCGAAGGCAATGAGAAGGACCGTGTGTTGGTTTGAAAGACTGGTGCCTGCCAAGCAATGCCGGAACCTCCCATGGAACAGAGAACATGACTCCTTTCCCTTTGAATTATTATAACTTTGCAATTACGGGGCTTTCAGGCAAAGCTGTGAGAAAAGGAACACCAGTTCTTTCTAACAAGGCAAACGAACCCCGAGGAGCAGAGCACAGAGCCAGCCTGCGGCGCTTTCCCCTCAGGTGCAGTTCCGGGCACGGCCACGGGGGGCGCCGCTGGCTGCCGGCCGGGCGGGGCGGGGCCGTGGCCCCCCGGCCTGCAGGGGGCGCTGTGGCGCGTCCCCCTCACGCGGCCATGGCGGCCGGGCTGGGCGGCGTGAGGGGCTGCGGCACAAACCTCGTGAGCACACCCCTGAGGAGCAAAGGAAATGTGTCAGAAACTCTGCAGCTGCAGCAGGAACTGTAGCAAGAAACCCAGAGCCGTGGCAGAGAAATGTTGTTTTCAGCAGCAGCCCAGATCCTGAACGCGGCCGGGAGAGGCCTCTCTGGAGGCGGAAAGGGCTCAGGGCCCCGGGGTTTGCCCTGAGGCACCCGAGATGGTGAGGGTCCTTTTTTTTAGTGAGGTAGAGTGTTAATACGGCTGCTCCCACAAGCAGAGCTGCACTCACGGTAGGAGCAGGCAGCAGGAGATGGAGCCTCGCAGTGCCGGTGAATTCTCCCCACAGTGATGGCGGCCTGTCTCCCCACTGATCCCACAGCTGGAGAGAGTGAGGAGCTACACCCAGCCCCTTCCCTCAGCTCAAAATCTCGAGGTATCTCTGCTCTTCCAAAGAGAAAANTTTCAGGCAAAGCTGTGAGAAAAGGAACACCAGTTCTTTCCAACAAGGCAAACGAACCCCGAGGAGCAGAGCACAGAGCCAGCCTGCGGCGCTTTCCCCTCAGGTGCAGTTCCGGGCACGGCCACGGGGGGCGCCGCTGGCTGCCGGCCGGGCGGGGCGGGGCCGTGGCCCCCCGGCCTGCAGGGGGCGCTGTGGCGCGTCCCCCTCACGCGGCCATGGCGGCCGGGCTGGGCGGCGTGAGGGGCTGCGGCACAAACCTCGTGAGCACACCCCTGAGGAGCAAAGGAAATGTGTCAGAAACTCTGCAGCTGCAGCAGGAACTGTAGCAAGAAACCCAGAGCCGTGGCAGAGAAATGTTGTTTTCAGCAGCAGCCCAGATCCTGAACGCGGCCGGGAGAGGCCTCTCTGGAGGCGGAAAGGGCTCAGGGCCCCGGGGTTTGCCCTGAGGCACCCGAGATGGTGAGGGTCCTTTTTTTTAGTGAGGTAGAGTGTTAATACGGCTGCTCCCACAAGCAGAGCTGCACTCACGGTAGGAGCAGGCAGCAGGAGATGGAGCCTCGCAGTGCCGGTGAATTCTCCCCACAGTGATGGCGGCCTGTCTCCCCACTGATCCCACAGCTGGAGAGAGTGAGGAGCTACACCCAGCCCCTTCCCTCAGCTCAAAATCTCGAGGTATCTCTGCTCTTCCAAAGAGAAAACCCCTCAGGTAAGAGAGTAGCCAGCTGCACCCTTCTCCCACCTTGGTCATTTTGTTAGTCTCTCTTAAATATTAGTCATTATTGCCTCTTAGCAACAGATGGGACAAAATTCCATGAGAGAAAGAAACAAAAGGAAAAATCCTAACCCCCAATAAACTGGTAAGGGATTTGGGAGTATGACTTACCTTAGAGTGTCAGGATTTCACCAGAAGGAGGAATTTCTCTCTTTGCCCCGAGGTCAAGCCCAGGCTCTGGTGTGTTCTGATTCCTCTGGAGCCCTGGGGCTGAGCAGGAGTCCCTGTGTAGATGTCTCTGACCTTGGTCTGAGGCATGAGTTACTCAGGAGCTGTTTGGATCAGACATTGCCTTTTTTGCAGGATTTGCCTCCTTTGTACACTTCACCCCCTCCTGTCTTTGCACCCATTCCGTTGGCTGGAGCTGAGCTGTGACTTTATCTCCAGACTAGGGGATCAGTGCTGCTCTTACCCAGCCCTGTAACCGGCCCACTTTGCAGGGCAGATGCACTCTGGTGCTCAGAGGCCCTCAGTGCCTTTCCACCATCCCTTTTTGTGCCTTCAGCTCCTGTACTTGTTATTAACAGAGCCAGAGGTACAGCAGAGTTCAGCGTCCTGACCCCAGCCGTGCTCTCTGACATTTGCTGCTATGAAGAGGCTGCTCTGCAGCTCTCTCTCAGACAGCACTAAATGGTGAGAGCTATCTCCCATTCCCTCTCTCCACCAGAGCAGATGAAACCAATGGGGCATCAAAATGCCACAAAGACTCTGTTAAAAGTGTGATTCCCCCGACCTCTCCTTTTGCAGGCTCTGAACTTCTCTGTCACTGTCACTATTTTATGGCCAGCGATGCGATGCCATTCCTCTCTCAGGGATGTGCTGCTCCAGCTCAGCTGTTCCTCACAACCAGCCAGACTGGGGTTCCAGACTGTGCTCCACCAGTCTCAGGGCACACAGAACAAGTGACAGTCTCTTCCCTACCCTGCCCTGCCCCTGGCACAGTTTACTTCCCTTTTCACCCCCTAGAGTAAGGCCTAAAGCAGCAGATTGCAGCATGGACTGAGGGAGGTTCTCATCAGTGCCAGCTCCTCAAGTGACAGTAAACTGTGAGCGTTCCTCCTGGAGGGTGCTTGGAGTCTGAAACATTGAGATCTGCCTGGAATTATTCCAGGATCCCTAAACTAGTCCGTGCCACAAGCCTGGGACAGTCAAGAATGTGGAAGGCTCTGTGTTCACCTCAGTAGTGATCAGAACCTCAGGTTGCCATTTACCCGCTGATAGAAAGGGTAAAAATTTACCATGGAGTTCATGCTTATTAATAAATCTTCATGTCCCAGCAAATAGATCCAGGGATTTACTGATCTATTGTCAGTGATTACAATGACACCTGTCAGGTTCTGCTCCTGGGAAAAGACAAAATCCTCAGAATGGATCTCCACAGTTCTTTTCCCTCAGACATTCACAAGTCATGTCTGGCCTACTCCCTGAGCTTTGGCCGGGTGTCAAGGCTGAGGATAACACAACCCGGAACAGATCAATACCCTCTGAGGCAATGGTCAGAGATCCCCGTGTCCCAGACAACACAAAGACCATTGATTCTGCTCTGATTGCATTGATGCAGGGTGTCTAATTCCACATCTGCAAAAGAAGGGCTGCAATTGCACCTACAGGAAAAGGAGCTGATCTTGTGACCCATCGATGTTATCTGCTCTGCATCAGCTTCATCTTTCCTTTGCTCACATTGATCTCCTTGGGTTTGTGTTTTTCACCGGTACTTTCATGGGAAGATGAAAAAGGAGGGTTGCCATGCACTGAAACAATAAATTCCTCAAAGCCTGAGCAGGCTTTGAGGTCTCTTCATCTTTGGAAGTCGCTAAACCTTGCACGAAAGTGCTTTCCAAGGTGATAAATTAATGGATGTATCCTGAGCGATGACCACAGAAACAGACATTAAGCAATGCAAAGAGCTATTACCCCACTTCATTGAAGCAATTATCCAGGAAGCCATCAAATCAGCTTGATTCCTGATGGAAAGTCCATGATTTAGGGAGGAAATCATCCATTCCACAAATAAGCAATAATCTAAGAATGAGGAAAACCTACCTGGATGCATTAGCTGTAGTCATCTTTCTTGTGCTATCAAACCTCCCTCTCCTGAGCACAGGCAAAGAGAATCCAGCCAAAAGCTGACTACAGGCTGATCTAATGAAGCTGATATTGTAGACTCAGCACAAGCTGGACCCAGGCCAGTACATTAAGATGGAAGCACCAGAGAAGCCCTGAGTGAATAGATTCCTAATGGATAAGGAGCAAGAATCTTTTTCATCTTTTTTCATCTGCTTTGACCTCTCTGCATTATCTGAAACCACTGGCCATAGGATAACAGCTATTTCACCTGATAAAATCACTCTTTACCCTAAAAGTAGCACGAGGGAATGGAGGAATGGGCTAAAATGGTGCAAATTATTTCAGGGACACATTTTAAATATTGAAGGAAACATCACTTTTTCCATTAATTTTCTTTTTCATTTCATCCAACAACTATCAAGCATGGGGCGAACTGGGTAATAATCTGAAGTTAAAATACCAGCAACATAAAAGAAAAAAATGCAGATTTACGGTTGATTTACAGAAAATAAATGAAATCGGTCAGAATTTGGGCAAGATCAGTGCATAGGGAAGAAAACCTGGCAGAGGTAAGACAGAGAAAAGAAGATATTTTGAAGCAATGACCTTGTGCCACGTGTGCAGTCCAAATAAACCAGTTCATTCTGTGCAGTTCCAGGCGAGTGCCTGAATTTCTCATTGTGTCTCATAGCAGCATCCATATCTCCATTTAGCAATGTTTTCCATTATCATAATGCATCTGCAGTTATTTATGCTTTCTGTCACCTCCTGGCTGCTCTCTGATCCCGGGCAGGAGTCCCACAGAGCCCAGGAAACTCCAGCGTGTACGGAATGCTCCGGCTCGGCTCACGCGCTGCCGTGAGCGAGCACAGCTCATGGAGCCTGGTTTCTGTTCTGCACTGGGTCCTTCACACTCTATAATTATCCTGCTCTTTGTTTTGGAAATCTTTTGCTTGTCTGGCTCAGCCAAGTGGGGCAATGGCAGATGGAAGTTGCTGGGTCAGTAGCTGTGAACTCCCACCGGTTCTAAGGACCACCACAAATGTTACCACACTCCAGTGCAAGCACAAATTAGGTTGTTTGCGACTTGTCTTTTGTGAAAGAAATGCACAGGTTGTATTTTTGGACAACAAAAAATTTTCAAGTTATTCACTCCATACTTGCTCCCCTAGGATGAAACTCTTCCCTGAATGCACCTCAACCTCTGGGAAAGAGGCTGATTGTGGAGCTCAGTGGTGCCAGCAGTCAGTGGGGGGATGATGTGATGAGCAGGGTGTCACAGTGGGTGTAACAACAGAGTTAAACCGTGCAACATCATCATTTGTGTCCATAGAGAGGAATGCAGCATCAAGGATGACAGAGCAACTCTCCAGCCCTGCTTTTGTCTGGGATGAACTCCCTGTGGTTCCCCTCAGCTGAAGGAACTCTGCAGTGGAAATATTCTGCAGTCTGCTCCGCTGAGCTCTTCTCCTCATTGCAATATTCTGGCCACTTCACACCTTTGTAGGGAAGAGATACAGACAAACCATTTATCATATCTGAATTCTGGGCAACAATTAAAGAATAAGCACTAGTGTTAGGGGAATCCATTTCTCTAATGCAGCCGTTTCAGGTGTGAAAAAAGTTTAATCTTTAGGCCTATTTCCCTGAGGATTGACCTTATATGTTAAAAAAAAGGCCAGTCTGTAATTATAAAGTAAGTGATAAGCATCAAATGGATTGTTACAGAACCCTTTTGTTGCCTTTATTGCATGATAAGGAGCAGTTGCTGTGTAACCTTGAATGTGGGCAAATAACTCATGCTAAACACATTGCGACAAAGATGGCATTTTGGCAGGGCTTTGATGTAGGTCATTTTATTACCAGGCTGAATCAAACTACAAACTGATGTCAAACTCATGCCAAGAATGCTAATAATACACTGATCAATGAGGTGCTGGATTGCTCAAGTGAAGTGGTCGAGGGAAAATGCAGACATAAAAAGTCTGGAATTCCAAAGGTTGAAGTGCTTGGACTATTATACTGGGAGGAATTATATTCCTTGCATTAGGATGAGTTTTCTTTACTCCAGGGGCCTTTAGCTGAGTGTTGAACAGGACAGTGTCAGAAAGTATATACTTATCTTTATTTTTCTTGACCTTTATGTGCAAGTAATTTTTATAGTTCCATTAACTAGTAAGATCATTTGCAAACCACTGTACAAAGTGTATTATGAAGAATGCCTTGGGGACCGTTGTATCCTATTATGTTGAATGTTAATAGAATGAAAAATTAATTTAAACTCTAAAGACTTGAGCAAGGCAAGACTTCCCTTTTATAGGAGAAATTCAAAATTTTATTTGCTATGGTAAAACTTTAGAGCTGTACCCTAATATGACCTTTATAAGCAGTCAGTGCAGGAGTCTGATTGTTTGCCACTTTAAATAAAATGACTTCTGTCAAAGCTGCTCTGTTAAAAAAGGGGGGTTTTCTGTCACCCCCACATTTGGAATTAGTCACCAATGAGCTCTGAGCTCACAGCTACTTGTTTAGCAATTAATCAACCAGAGATGAGAGAACCCACGATTCCAAGAAGCATCTTCATATTACTTGAATCTTTAATTGCTCATTAAACATTGTCATCTTCAGCGATGTGGGACTTCTGAACACCTGAAAACAAGGATACAGTTCTTTATAATACATTTTTTATTATTTTTCTTGTGACTGAGTGCTTTACAATGAGTTCTCTCTTGAGTCTTGCTGCTAAGTCTCACTTTGTACTCTTCCCATAGGACTACAGCTAGACAAGTGATTAAGGAAACTTTATTGCTTAATTAGTTACTATTATTCCATATTTATGCTAACATAGTTAAGGTGTGATAAATTTGTGTGGAAATCAACTAAATATAGAGCAGAAATGTGCAGGAGTTTTGTTATTTGGAAGAGTAAAGAGCCAGTCCCCCATCAACCTTCTTGCTCACAATGTTTGCCTTGAGGTGAGAACGTGGCCCACTTAAAAGTGTAAAAAATGCTACACATTTTACTTGTTAGAGTGATTTATTATTGCAAATGTCTGTACAGGCAACAGCAAAATCTCCGTTTTGACTTCCACATCTCTTACAAAACTGGGATGTCACATCAATGAGAAATGTACTCTCAGCTAAAGCTGTGCAGGGCACAACTCCCAAGGTATCCCTATCCCAGCACATCCTACATCTATTAGCACACTGCAGTTTGAATAAAAACCTGTAAGTTTGTGACTGTTCTCTATGTGAACCTCTCCTTGTTCTGGATAACCAGCCATTTTCAAATGGTTCCATGAAGGTGTGTGTATTTTTATTGGAAAATCCTGTTTATCTAATATCCTGTCCTGAATTTCATCCTACAGCTGTAGAGTGGGATGCTTCACTGTCTCCAGAAAGCCTAACTCGAGTAAAATAAATGCACAAAAGATTAGGACAATTAGTGACTAGAGATTAGCTATGAATATTTCATGCCCACTGCAATACTGTCTAAACACAAGATATGGAATAAGAATAAATTGCATTTTTGACATGCAGCAAACGTAGAGAGGAAATGATTAATTTAGAAAGATCTTGCTGTCGTTTTAACGAGGCAGTGTTCTAATCACTGGTCACGTGGGATCTGGGTAAAGAGCAGGAAAGTTTTTCCCACAGGATTGTTCTAAGTTTGCCTGCATTTTGAAGTTGAAATTAAATATTTTGTGAACAGCTCAGTGGTTTGATCTGCAATGACCCAACCACAGAATAGGCAGCGAAATGTTTCCGTGAGCTTTGGTGGCAGCCTGCGTGTGGGCCCCAGGTGTGATCCACCTGGGAGTACAAGCAGAATGTCAGGAGTCGTTCAAACCTGCACGGCACTGGTAGAGAACTTCTGGCACAGGAGGTATCTGGGAACAGAAAGAGTTCCAGCTTTCATTTCACCTGCAGAGCAGGGAAACTTCCAGAAGCTTTGCTGGCTGATTTCAAAGGAAATGGGTGGTTTAGCTCCATTTTCACTACAGCAACCCAAAGTTACTTCCCCAATCAGCTTTGCTAGCCTTGGTTTAAACAGGAAGGAATTATCTTTGCCTTGGGATAAGTCTTGTGGTCCAGCTTCAGGCAGTTCTTGGTTAATTGAACTCGATATCTACTTTTCTCATCAGATATAAAACTGGATATACAACCATAGGTTATATATGATCTAAATCATGTATTTTGTACATATGTACATACAGTTTAATATAGTGACCTCATTGCCACTGCTTCATCTCTCTAAAACCTCACGCATGTTCGTCTAGATGGAAGTGATGTGTTCCAGCGTAACCATCCAGTTTGAATCTCTGACACACGGAGTTTTTGGCAGTGTGCTAAGTGGTAAAATGGAAACAAGGCAGTGAGCAACAAAGTTCAGTCTTTAAAGCAGTTATTCAGTGCTCTCCAGGTTCTTTAGTATGTGATGGGCTCACACTGGAAACTGTCGGGCACTGAAGCCGCACAGGAAAAGAGAATCCTAAAAACTCCGAGCTGTTCCTCAGCCAACCTGTTTGTCTTGGTTTGAACTTCCAATATTCCACCAGTGAAACAGAACTGCAGTTATGGAAAACTGGCTGACCTTGAAAAGACACAAATGCACTTACGGCCACTGCATCATGGAGTAAAATTATTTATTTTCCTAGAGATGTTTTTAACAAATCTATTTTGGATCTTAATACACTTTCAAGACTGAGCTCCATTTTGTCTTATGAGCAGTTGCAATTTGAGTGCAATATAAGAAGCTGCTGCTCTGAAATATAATAATAATAAATGTCAGTTTGGTAAAAACTTTATTATGAAGCAAAATTGCTAACCAAAGGAATTTCTGGTGTGCGAGTTTTCCACTACAGGGCTGAAGTGACAAATGAATTTATCGGTGTCAAGAGACCTATATTTTATTTTGGTCACTTAGCAATAATTAAATCTTGCGAGTAATTACTTTTTTGTGTGTTTGCTTTGTTTAATATTTTTAAACCAAATATTGCTCTCTAAGGCATTGTTTAGGGTATGTTTAGCAACCATTTAATACGTTTACAATGCTGTGTGTTGTTTCCTCTCCACAGCACTGTGCACAGAGGAGTGTGTGCATGGAAGATGTGTCTCTCCTGACACGTGTCACTGTGAGCCAGGCTGGGGAGGGAATGATTGCTCAAGTGGTGAGTAAAGATACCAAAATATGATAAAAATATATGTTGCTATTAAAATCCAGGCCTTATAAAGCAGTGGCCTTCGATCTTGGATGCTTTGAATGGAAAAATGAGGGTTGTCTGCTGGTTGTTTTGTCAGAATTCATACTGGGTTGGAACAAAATGACCTTTGAGGTCCCTTCCAACCCCAACCATTCTGTGTTTCTATGAATATGTGAGAATAACCTTTCCTAAGATAATGACATTGGATTTTTTTCATTGTGTTTTGCAAAGAAATGTGAAATGCAGTAGAGGATGCTGTTAATGCTTTTGGTCCTGTTATTAGGATACCAGTGCAGATAATAGAGCTCTATAAAGAATTTTTTCTCTCTCGAATCTTTAATACAGCACATTCTTCATGGAATACTCTGTGGAGTGTTGGAGCTGTTTGGAAAGCACTCTCTCCAGATAGAATTCTTGTCCTGTTCAAGCCAGTGGGAGTTTTGCCATTGACTTTTCAGGCAGCCCAGATTCTTTCCTCTGACTTACAATCCATTCCTTAAATCCATACTGCTGAAGTTAGGGAAATGGGAGTTGGGAGTTCTGCACCTTTTCTAGGGAATTAATCCACACTTGAGGCTTTCAATTCTTTCAGCTGGCAAGGCTGTGTTTGTTAAACTCTCTTAATTGAGAACGGTGAGTTTAAGTGGTTGGCTCCTGCTGGAACGGAACAGGCAGCACAAACATCCGAGTGTGATGTAACACAGGCCTGAGACATTATTGACAGAACAGGAATAAGCTTGTTAAATGGAGTCAATTTGTGCATCAGGCAAGTAAATAAAGCTGCACGGGGAGAGATGCTGTGAAATGAAACTGAATGGACGTTTCGTTTTGTGTTGGCTCCCTCCCTTTCTCCCAAATTGATGGGGATCTTAAGAAAGAAGCATCATTAGCAGTTGAGAAGGTAACAGAGAAAAGATCTATAGAGGGAGGAGTTAGAAGGGAATGGGGGTAAATGTGCTTGAGGATGAACACAACCAGAGGCTGAAGGCAGCGGGGCAGATCCCTGGATGGGTTTCTGGGGTTTTGTCTGAATATCCCCTCAATTCCAGCAGAAAAGGGAATAGGAGGAGAGCAGGGAGGCAGGACTTTAATCCAGAGGGGATGTGGATGCTCCAGCCCTGGGAGTGTTCAAGGCCAGGCTGGACAGAGCCCTGAGTAACCTGGTGTGGGGGTGGCATCCCTGCCCAGGGCAGGGGTTGGGATGAGGTGATCAGTGAGGTCCCTTCAACCCAAACCCAATTCCGGGATTATATGATTCCAAGGATGGAAACAAAGGCCATACTATGGGGTTTGAAGCAACAATTTGGGATTACCTGGAATGTAGACAAGGGAAAAATTGGGCATCATGACATATTGAATATCTATCTTTAAAAATATTTTTAAAATGAAAAATAATACCATCTATTGTGAGATATTGTATAGATTCTCAGGAACTCATTTAATGTTCTGATTATTCTTAGTTCTAGGTTTAGTTTAACCTATGAGTGAGTATGTGTACAGTGCATGTGCACTAACAGAAGTTAAAAATAATAATAAAAAAGACTGTGACAATAAGGACATGCAGATATAGATTATACATTTATACACATGTGCACTCACAGAGTAAAAAGCACTTAATTCTGTGTAAAAATGGCCAGGAAAGGATACGATGTCAAAGTACAGAATGGTCTTGTGGACTAAAACTACCCAGTGACTCTTATTAAATTGCTCTAATCTTGCAAGTGGAGATAAAAGAAAAAGAAGGTTTTTCCTATATTGAATATTTAGCTTTTTAAAGTAATTAGGAATATTAAAGCACTGACAATGATTGAGATAGAAACATTATTCATAACTTTTATTTCCGCACTGGGCAGGGATCCAGTATATTTCATTTATGAGGTTTCAGCGGTGGAAAGAGAAGTGTTAGCCAATTCCTAAATTAAATATGCCCTGTTAACTTTTATAAATGATAGCCTAGGATTAGCTTCAAAATTTAAGCTTTCATTTTATTAATATAATGAGTGTGTTTGCTGGCCTGTAGTGCCCATTGTCTTTCATTGCACATGTTATGTGCTGGGTAACACACGTTCCTGTCCCGAGGTCTGATCCCACAAGCTCTGCCCAGTGGAATGCTCCTAGGAGGGAGAGTCAGTTTTACTGCACCTCAGAGCTGCTCACCTTTGTGCTTGACACTAGAAATTTGGGTGACTGGACTCTTCGTTGTTAGGAGACTTTGTCTAAATTCAAAGGTTTAAAGGAACAGATTTCAGCTGAATACAGCACACCGTTACTCCCAGTATTTCCAAGAAAAAGAAAGGGGCGATCTGGAAGCTTTGCCTACCTGAGGTTAACTAGGTTTTTCTGATACATAACCCATGTGTTAAATCATATTTTACTGTTATCCAGTTATAATGTGGAAAACAATTTTCACTTCTACTGCAATAATGTGTCACCTGTCCCTACTTCCTTTCTGTTCCCTCATGACTCTTGGGTAGGCAATGAAGGCCCCGTGTTTGCAGTGACAAAGGCTGTTTGGGATGTTCCTGCAGGCTGTGCTCAGCAGAAACCGAGGCTGGTGGTGAATGGTGCCATCCCAAAACCCTGGGGCTCCAGAACTTCCCAACACATTCCTCAGGATCAGGGATTCGATACAGTCAAAGGCATATTGCTTTTCATGTTGGCTGTTTGAAGGCTTTCACGGGGAGAGGGATCACCGGCCAAAACACTCCCTTTAAATTGAGAAAGCTCCCAGGAGCTGCAATGGTTTCCTGAATGATCTCTCCTGAGAGCACTGCTGAGAAGTGGAGCCTCCCTGACACCGGGGGTCGTGTGTTGTCATTTACTCAGGGAAGATCTAAAGGTGCTCACTCTTTCTGAGATACAATTTCAACACCCTGCAGACACAGCCATTATAACTTTCTAAAAGTTATTTCTAACTTTCACTTGATTTGATGGGTGAAATTCAACCACAAGCAAAGCTCCAGCACAAGGTCCAAGTGTCACTTCAGAACCAGAAGTCAGATCCAAATATTCTTCTTTTTTGCTGTGCCTATGCCTGGAGAGGGTCTGAATTCTGACACTGAGCCCCAATTTCCCACGGAGAAGCAAAGTTCTGGTGTAAAATGCTGTTCCCCAGCATTACCATTGTCCCTTGGCTAAAATATTCTCAATTAAATGTTTTGAATAGTTATAGCTCCAGCCTGTAGTCATGCAAACAATTTAATCATCTCGCTCAGACTTGGTTTCATGCTTTCCTAGAACCCAGCCTGGAAGACAACAGTTACAAAACTTTCTTTTCAGTGCAGCTTTCCAGTGACTTATCGTGGTACATGTTAGAGTTCATCTGTTGTCAAGGTTAAAATAACTTCAGATGAATTGCTAAACAATTATAAAAAACCCCAGTGCCATATTCAGCTCTGCATGTCTCTGTACCTGTTTTACTGCACGCTGCTGTACATCTGTCCATGCCCACAGGCCTAGCCTTGATTTCATGCTATAAAGCTGCAATATATTAAGGCTTGATTACCATAACAATAAAAAGAGAAGTAATGAGGTATTAACTAAAGAAGCTCTTGAACAAAATGTTTTCAGCATTTTAATGATGCTAAAAATTAAAAGGAAAATGCTTTTTAAAAACCACTGCATACCATTCCCTTCCCTTTTAACTTATTTTATTGAATCATGCCTGTTTTGTCCATGCAATCTGCACTTTTGGTTTTTTTAAATACAAAGCAAGATTGCAAATGCTCTGTGTGAACTTACCTGCTCACCTTTCCAATTATTTCATCGCAATTAGCTTCAAACAGTATGATATACTGGCTTTAAGTTCTGGTGGGGATATAATTGCCTGTTGGTGGTTACCTGGCCTCTTCTGGGTCTTGCTCACAGCCAGCTGTATTTACAGGCCCTTAGGCCCCCATCCAGCAAAGAATTTAGGCTTATCCTTACACAAACAGGACTTTTCATCTGCTTTAAGTATTTAGGTAGTTGTTGAGTTAGTTTTGAAGAAACAGCTAAAAAAACTTCAGTGAAATCTATACAAAGCTCTCATAAATCATCAGGCCTGTGAGGAATAAAGTGGTCTTTCTTTCAAGATGTTCATCAGGTAATTTTATTGAAGACCATTTGGACTCTCATGGGAATTATTTATTGTGAGGAAGGTCACAGAAATCTTTCTGGTTAATAGGGCATTCTCAAAAACGAGGCAACAGGTAGGGAAGAGAAAGTTCAAGGCAAGAACCCCGAATTAAAAGCAAAAATCTTCCAAAATGGTGTGTGCCAGGTTGAGAAATTTCCAAATAAAGAAGCACAGAGGTTGTGGTGAAAAAATAAAGTGGTTTTCAAAGTGTTTGATTTGTTATTAGTTTTGAGAGAAAACACAGTACTTGCCCAAAGTGTAACTAAAGAGATCTTGGCGTAATAACACCGAACCATCTTTCTTGCTGTGTCACCTGGGGGAGAGAGATTACAGTGCTGCTGTCTGGCATAGCCTGATCCATAACCTATACATATGGATAGCAGAGTTTTCCTTGCAAAGGATGTTTTGTGCAAGCTGTCATTAGGAACAAGAACCTATTTCATCTTTATCTCTTTGTCAAAAATAGCCAAGGTCGTAACAACAGGCTGTTGTAACATCACAGCAAGATCACTTTTAAGGGTATAGCCCTGGAGCAGCTGGAGTGCCTCAGTCCTGAGACTCGTGATGAATGGGAGCAGCAGATCCTGTGCTAAATCTGAACAGGGTTGTTTGACAAGCCATGGAAAGCAACAGCAGAACTCTCAGGAGAAAAAAATGAAGTGTTTTAAATTGAGGCTGTGGTGGTTTTCAGGCTTGATTTTGGCATTCATGTTCTCCAACTGCTTTGAACTATTTCTGAAGAGGAAATGGAGTTCAAAGGAAGGATCCCTGGTTCATGAATTCAGACTCAAACAAAATTCATGTGGGAGGCTGATCTGCCAGAATCATTAGCTGATTTTTCATCCTCAGATTTTCAGCATAGGATTGACCAGGAAACAACCAGAGTCCACCAAAGAGGGGCAAAGATGCAAGACCAGAGCTCTTCTAAGCTGCCAGTGGGTGACTGCTTAGACCCAGAGCCTGTCCCTGAGGGACACCTGTCCATGGCTCTGGTCTGGGAATTTGTCACTGTGGGGTTTGTACCTCAGGGGCTGCTGTATCCAAGGGCCAGATGAGGTCACAGAACCAGGGACAATGTTCCTGTTTCCAGCACAGCCCCAGTGTTCCATTTGCCATTCCAGCTGCTGGGTTTGGGGGCAGTTTCTAAAGATTTGTTTGAAGTTGTTAAACTGCAATTGCGATCCACTCTTAATTATTGCTTTAGCTGAAACGGGATTTCATATCCGTAGCATGTGGACTTCAAAGTTTTAACACACTTTTCATTTAAGCCAAGCTCAAATTACAGCCTAATTTTGATGTGATTTGCAGACTCAGTGACAACTGCATCATGCAAAGAGATGCAAATGTTCAAAATCAAACTCCAGCGAGGCTCATACGAGGATCTTTCCATAGCAATTACAGTGTGGAATTGATTTCTGTCTCTCAGTTCTAACAATTTGCTCTTCCTTAAACTTAAAAAACACCCATCTCCCTTCAATCACCGCTGAACTGGTGTAATCAGGTAAACAGCTTGTGTTTAATTTTTGCCTCTGCTGGATGTTGGGCCCACGCACCGAGGCTCAGGCCCTGGGTTTGGTGTGTTCCCAGGCTCTGTGGCAGCAGCTCTTCCCGGGCCCAGCCCACGCAGGACAGGCTGTGACAGGGAAGGAGATGTAAACACAAGCTGCTGTGCAGTGCCGTTGGTGGCACAGCAGCATGTCCTGCGTGTATTTTTACACAGATAATTTGGCTGCGTTAAACCGGGCTAATCCATCACTCTTCATTCGGTGGGAATATTTTGTCTCTTGCTGAAGCTGTTGATATCTGCCCAGACTTTTGTGGCAGTTTCTCCTCACTTTGTGAGGGATGTGTATCCTGTATCCTCTCAGCTTCCATGAATGAAGCACTTGGGAGGTGCTGCAAGCTTCTGGAAAGGTACTGGAGTCACATGAACCTGGGCTTCTCCCACAGCAGCAGGGCTGGGCAGAGGGCAAGGGTTGATTCTAGAAAAGGAAAAGTGGATTCAAGATTTACTCTGGGAAGGAACTGCTTTCTGTACTTCTGTATGATTCACTGGTGATGAATAGATCAGCTGCCAGTTGTTCTAAGTCTTGTACCAAAGTGAGTGAAAAATAGAAATTCAGCACCCTGTGTCCTTTTACTTTTCACCTTCATCTTCCCTGTCAGAGTCTGGGAGAGTTCTTCCTTCCCTAAATCAGCTGGTTGTGTCTAAAGCCAAGGTAGTGACAGATCATTTCCCCAGCACTCCCAGTCCTCCTCTGAGACTCCCTCTTTTGGATGATTTGAAGAGTCAATTGAGCTGACCTGACTCTGTCTGTTCCAGTCCCTGGAGTTCTGTCTTCCAGCTCGTGCCTTGCTCTCAAGGCTTGATCCAGCCTTGTACTTCATACATATGAATAGTCCTTTTAAAGTCAATAAGGAGCAATCTTAACTTCTTTAAGATATATAAATGCTTAAGCCATTACCTGAATGGGATGAGGTGGAAATCAGGTTGGTGAGGATCTCTTTTATAGGGGCCAATTGTTTCTGAGTGTCATCCAGCATGAGCAAAGGCAGGAACATTGCTTGGGTCTCACAGCTGACAAATGGGAGGTGAGAGGACAGGTAAGACCCAGGGACCACCTGGACACAGCCCCTGCTGAGCTGTCCTTGAGCAGCATGGAAATTCTGTGTTCCATGGAACTGAACTGCAAATCTGTATGCTGGATATCTCTGCAAAATCAGCTTGAATCCAACACTGAATTCTTGCTGAGAACCAAAAAGGGAAGCTGTGAGCAAATCTTATTGTGTACAGCCTTACTGTCTGCCTGTCAATAGGGCAGTGTGTCAGGGACTGGTACTTCCAAAAGGGAGTGAGAACAGGCATTTAGGGTTTGGAGCAGAAAGCTGGGTGGGAAGCTTTGGGAGCAGGCAGGGTTATCCAGGGAAATTGTGTCCCAGAGCATCCAACAGTGCTGCTGAGGTGTTTGTAACACAGCAACAGCAAAGCCCTCCTAAAGCACAGCCCCTCTGAACCTGGAGCACAACTGAGCTGTGTGGCTGCTCTCTGATCTGGGGAATGGCTTGATGATTGACTAAAACTTTGAATTTTCATGGTAACTTTCAGCAAATGAAACCATGGTTACAAGCACTGAATGGGCTAAACGCATTCCCGTGCAGGTTGATGTGGTTATGCAAGAGGGAATTTGGCTCCCATACATCTTTCCTTGGCTGCCAAACTGGTGAGAGCAGAGCAGACTTCCCAGAGAGGCAGCGTATGTGTGACGAGTTGTTAGTTTTATTAATTTGACTGAGGTTTTTCTCACTTTAGACAGAGTAATAGCTATAAAAGAAAGAATCTACTAAAATATCCTCTTTAATGAACTGAATTGCTAATGCTGAGTTTCACTGCTGGAGCATCTTACAATAATGTGGCTTTAAATGTGCACTACACAAATGAACAGACTTTAGATCAATTTAAAAGTACCATTGGTATAATTTTATGGCCTGGTCACTAAGAGCTGTCACTCGGAGAAAAGAGCAAAATTTCCTTCCACAAAGAGTAGGCAAAAAGCTCAGCTGTGGACACCCACTCGAAAGTATTCCTGGGCTTTTTTGCTTGCTAAAAAATACACCCAAAAAACCAGTTGTCCTTGGGAAAGCTTCTAAACTACTTTTCCCTATGTTAGACATGGTGAGGGATTCCAAGGCAGGCTTGAAGAGGGCAGAGCTCTGCTCACTGTCCAACACTAAGGGATCAGAAAATCCCTCAGGAGCTATTTCAGGCACCTGAAGCTTGAGGAGCCTCAGGCCTATTCTGACTTTTTCTGGGTTATGAATTACTGTCCCCAAAGACAAATGCTACAGCTGGGAAAGGCCCTGCTGCTCCATCCCATGCTCTTAGGATTTTTTAAAAGCTGCTCTTCTTCTTAGTTAAAATACTATTTTCTGGGCAGCCTTTAAGGGTTGAAATCAAAAAAGGAAACCAAAGGTTTCATTCAAAATTAGTCTTGAAATTTACCTCGGGCCTCCAGCAGCTAAAATTGGCTAGAAAATGGCAGATATTCATCACACAGTGTTAGACACCAGCCTGCCTGTGTGTGGATACCCAAGAGCCGAGGCACAGGCAGTAAATCATTCCAAGAGCACCAGGGAGTGTGCCCAGGCACGGGAGGCAGGCACATGAGCACACAGCTCTCCCTGGTGCTGAGCGTTTCTTTGTTTAGGCTTAAATTTCAGGGTCTACAGACCAAGCTGCTAAAATATTTCAGGAAACAGCAGCTGGGTGCGTTTCTGCTGCTCTTTGGCTGCTGCACTGAGCAGTCCCCGTGGTCCATGTCCCCTCCCACTGACCTGGTGTTCGCCGTGGGCAGCGTCTGCTCCAAGGGAAGTGTTACATGCTGAGATTTGTCCTCAGGCTTCACCCTCATTTTGTGTGAACTCAGCTCAGCCTCCACAGGGCGGGAAGTCCTCATTTATCCCTGATTTCAGTGGGAGTGGAGTATATTTGTCGTCTGGATTGACTGGGCCCGTGTTGGAGCCGAAAAGGGACGGCGGTGGTGGGCTGGGAAGAGCTCAGCCGCAGTCAATATCTGTGCTAAAGAGGAGGGAGGCTCTAATGTGCAGCTGGCCTTGGTGTCTTGGGTGGGCTGCATTTAAAATACAGCCTGGAGGCAGCTCTGCTAACTTTAGAGATGTGTGATGATGGATCTGCAGGAGACTACGCAGAAGTGATGCAACACGAGTTTAAAGTGAGAGTGATAGCACCGAGCTCCTCCATGGCCTCATGGGGATGTGGCACCAGGATGGATTGTTCTGCTATTTATTGGTTTTAACGTTCTTTCCATGCCAATAAAATATCTGTGCAGGAATAAGAGACCTCTTTAGAGATGCGTCTGCCGTTGTACAGGTTGACACTCTGGAGTTTCTCTTTAGCCTTAAAATCACTTGCATTTCTGGTAGCTTCTCCATGCAGGAGGAGGCCGTGGTGATCTTAAATCACTCTGCATAAAATGAGAAAGTTTCTTGGAGTTTTTTTTGTTTTACCCAGTGTTTGTGCTATTGTGAGTTTAATAGCAAGGTTCTGAACTGAAATATTTTCCAAAGTTTCTCTGAGAAATCCTGTTCTCCTAAATTACACTCACAAAAATCCCTCTTAAGCCCCTCAAATAATACCCTGATACTTACTCGTAGTCTTTGCAAAACCCTAAAAGAGTGTTTGCCGTAGGAGCAGATACCTTGTGTCCCCAATGAAAGGAGTGTTTGTTGACAGCTTGTCTGCCTTGGTGTTGGGTTTAGAAATAATGAGACAGCAGAGGACTTTAGCAAGTGCAAACATGGCTGTAAATGCAGGGCTGGCAGATCAGAGCCCTCGCAGGTGAGCGTTTTGTTCTTGCCACTAATCGAGCGCGGGCACGGAGAGGAGCAGGCCCGCAGCTCTCCAGAAGGAAAAGCGTGGAAAATGAGGGAATGTGTCGTGACCTGAGGAAATAAATGAGCAGATGGTGTGCCAGCATCATACCTGACACTCCAGAGGAGGTGCTTGTAGCATAACCACCGACTGCAAACAGAGTTGTGAACAGAGCCCAAAGCCAAGAAAAGCAGGGGCAGGTGGATATGCATGGAGGCATGGAATAAAAAAGCAGGGCAGAATAAAGATTGAGACATGACAGAGAAGGAATTTGGGGAAAAAGTTGGGAAAATAATCAAGATGAGACAACAGGCAGAAGCAGGTGGGGATAGGAAATGAGGTCAGTGTGCAGAGAGCTGAATTTTGATATTGTACAAATGAACACTGTGATGCGTGTGAGGCGCCCACAATTTCAGCCTTGTATTATTATTACTGTTCTTATCTCAACCAGTGGGTTTTATCCTTTTCCCACTGGTGAGCAGAGTGAGCAAAGGCTCTGTGGGACTTCACTGCCATCTGAGCTTAAACCAGGACAAGAATCTGAACCAGCTGATATCCAGACAGAAGACGGATTTAGAGATGAAGTGCTCGGGTTTAAGTGGCTTTTGTCTTTTTTTGGTGCTGGCAAAGAAACCTGTTGAAGTGTTTATGAAGGGATGTAAACGTGTTTTACAGCACTATGGCTTCAATAAACACTATATAATGTTTAAACACAATGTATTGAAGTGGGATGCTGGAAGTTATAGCACATCCAACTGCCAAAAATGCCTTTTCTTGGCCTGGAAAGATCATGCAAGCAAAGAAGGTGCAGTTTTCAATAGAATGGGTTATTTTGTTACTGGCAAAAGCAGAGGTGAAATACCAGGAATTTTGCACATTAGGGAAAATTTATACAGTCAGAAGTTCACTTGTATTTCTGTACTCATGAAAATACTTTACACCTTTAGTCTTGACCCTTCCTTACACCATTTGATTGCCTTAAGTGCGTGCTACATAACAAGCACATCTTCCACTCATTTCCTTACAGCTTCTAAAGACCTGATTCAGTGCAGAGAAACTGCAGGATTTTATTTATTAAACCCGCCTGTGTTAGCCCAGCAGAATATCTGGATGTTTGGGAGTGAAATGAGAGTTCTAAAGACCTCAGTCTTGTCCAAGAAAGCTCAGAGAAAGCCATTTGTCAGGGAAGCTGGGAAGGGACCCAAGTGTCACAGATATGGGTGTCACTGTCTTTGTAATGGCAAGGACTCCTGAAATATGATCAGTGACCTAAAAGATGAGTAAAGTCAGAAAATAACAATGCACCATGAGTTTCTGTGTTGTGCAGGGAAATCAAAAGGGACCCACTGCTCCACAGAGACTTCTGCTTCAAGAACTACAGGGGAGAAAGGTGGAAGAGGGAAAGAAACGTGTGAGAGAGGTTCCCATCCACAACTACTTTATAGCAGCAGGTTTTATCCACTTTCATGGCCTTGGGATGTGCCGTGCAAGAAGGATTTAGGCCCCATTAGGAATAATAGTAAATGCCAGATGGAAATTATCTGTGTATTGTTACTGAGATTATTTTGTATCAGGAAGAGCTTTATGGGCATCAACCAGGAAAAAGAGAGATAAACCACTCATCCTTTGATCTTGGAGGGTGGTCATTCAACATGAAAAGTCTCTGCTGTTCATCATTTTCATTTTCAGTAGCTTTCTGCCTATCACACAATGCCTGCTCATGTGAAGACCAGAGGCTGCCAGGTTTTATAACCATGACCAGGATGCTTAAAAATATGTCAAATCCAGGGTAGAGGGTGAAATTAGCCAGCAAAACTCAAATTTTAACAGGAGCAGCTAAAAAATGAAACAGCAGATACTTGGGGTGGTTTAGAGGTGAGGGTTTCTCAACCTTCCTACTGCCTGCTTAAATCTCACCTTTCTGAACCCCATGTACAGAGCTGCAGTGTTCTAATTATGCAGCTTTGTGAGTAAATCACAAAAATTGATTACAGGAGAGCTTTTAGCCAAGGCCCAAAATCTGATGCCCTCTCTGACTTATCTACGTTGCAGTGATAATTTCCTAAATAAAGATCAAATCCTGGAAACAAACTGCAGAAGGAGGCAGGTTTGCAGAAAGATATGAGGATTCATATGGAAGATCAATTTTTCCACAGAGATTGCACACTTTGCTGCTAGGGTGGGAGATAGGGAGACATAGCTGGAAGTTTGAGGAATTCTTGAGAATCCAGAATAACCTTTGCTTCATCACCTACTTTAGCCTGTCTGATAGTGCTCCCCAATTACATGGCATCCAATTCAGTTGGGATAGCAATAACAAAATAAGTGCATTTCTGCAAATATTATCTCCATCTTCCAGGATAAATTCCAGCCACTGGAATTCCCCAGATTTCAGTTTAGGAGTACCAGTAGAGCATGGTACCTCTCCCTTGCAGATTTGGTGGGGCTGTGGGCCATAGGAGCTGCAGGACAAAGCCCAGTGAATTCGTTTTTAACATCAGGTGAAGGATTCTTTTTGTCAGAGCTTATTCAGAAATCCTTTGGGAAGAGGCTGTTGTTATTTAGCCCATTCATGGAATCTGCTGGTGGCAGCCCAGGTCTGGGTTTTTTGGGAACCACCCCTCCATGGCACTGGTAAGAGTCTCACCACCCTTCACCCTCAGCTTCTGGCTCCAGGGCTCTTCAGAGTGCTCAGGTTCACAGCTTAGAGCTCCATCAAATACAAGAAGTGCCATTTAGTCATTAAAAACCTCCTCTACTCTAAGGGTGATTAAAGACTGGAATAGGCTGCTCAAAGAGATTATGGAGCCTGTCCTTGGAGACATTCAAAATTCAACTTGATACAGTCCTTGACAACTTGGACTAGATGATCTCCAGGGGTCCTTTCTACCTCAGCTGTTCTACAATTCTATGATTCTATGAATTATTTTATTCCTGTAAGTTGAGTGATTTCTGAATCAGAGCAGGAGGCTTAGNCAGTTTAGGAGTACCAGTAGAGCATGGTACCTCTCCCTTGCAGATTTGGTGGGGCTGTGGGCCATAGGAGCTGCAGGACAAAGCCCAGTGAATTCGTTTTTAACATCAGGTGAAGGATTCTTTTTGTCAGAGCTTATTCAGAAATCCTTTGGGAAGAGGCTGTTGTTATTTAGCCCATTCATGGAATCTGCTGGTGGCAGCCCAGGTCTGGGTTTTTTGGGAACCACCCCTCCATGGCACTGGTAAGAGTCTCACCACCCTTCACCCTCAGCTTCTGGCTCCAGGGCTCTTCAGAGTGCTCAGGTTCACAGCTTAGAGCTCCATCAAATACAAGAAGTGCCATTTAGTCATTAAAAACCTCCTCTACTCTAAGGGTGATTAAAGACTGGAATAGGCTGCTCAAAGAGATTATGGAGCCTGTCCTTGGAGACATTCAAAATTCAACTTGATACAGTCCTTGACAACTTGGACTAGATGATCTCCAGGGGTCCTTTCTACCTCAGCTGTTCTACAATTCTATGATTCTATGAATTATTTTATTCCTGTAAGTTGAGTGATTTCTGAATCAGAGCAGGAGGCTTAGTGGATTGCTGGATATGGTGGAAAACATAAAATATCTAAGCAGCAGGTCAGAGCATTCTGAAAGCCCCTGGGAATCTCCTGCATCTGAGAGCAGAACTCTATCATGGCGAGCCTGTCCAAAGAATTATGTGGTTATTTTCACTCCAAAATCCTGAAATGCCATGGAAATTCTTATGACAGGATGTATTTTCATCAGTAAATTCAACAGTGCTAGAATTCCTTGCTGATATTCAGGAATTCAGGCTCTGTTCCCAACTCCGTTTCTGGACTGCTGCATCATTCTGGACACGTCCTTTCCCTCTGTATTTCATTTTCTGGTTTATGCAATGGTGAGCCTGACCACATTAGGGTGGAATACTGGAGTTCCCAGATGGAAACTGCTACAGAAGAAATAGATGTTTCTCCTCAGATGAGTGAGATCCTTTGCTGTGTATTGTGGTGGATGCATGTGTTCTATCTGACAGCAAGAAATGACGTTAATTAATTACTCTGACGTGCGGTCATGATGCTGCAGTGGGTATCCAAGATGCCCAGATGTTGGGTTGTTCTTCCAGGATGCAGCATGTTGGAATGCATTAGGAGGTGCATTTCTGCTCTGTGCATGACTATGACAAATTGAGGCACAGCCAAGCCATTAAGTTGCTCCCAGGCATCTTTTACGCTTCATCCATTCCATGAGTGATAGATGGTATTAAACCTCTCCCCTTTTTTTAGGAGACATTGTGGATAATGGAAAGGAAATCATCAGCGCTAATATTTATCCCAACTTTGTTTTGCATCTGCAAGATCAATGTTTTTTTAATTCACTTTTCATTCTCTTTTGCTTCATTTGCTTTGTTGTTGTAAAGGACGTGGTGCGTCTCGGGATCACATTTGGAGCGCAGTTTTATTAATACAGAACTACACAAGTGGAATTGTTCTGGGTTCATAGAAGTGATAACAGAAACTCAGCCACTGTCAGGTGTTTAAAGTCAATATTTAATATTCCTGGGTGCTTTCTTTGTAGCAGGTACAGCTCCTCTCACCTGAAATTCCTTCTAGGCTGATAGGAGAAGGAGACTTAGGTAAACTCCACGTGTGACTTTTGTGGGTTGGACATCCCAGGACGGGTCTGTTAATCCTGAGCAGGATCAAAGGGAGAACATGGACAGGAGGAACATCAGATCTTGAGGAATGAAATTGCAGGGAATTCTCTGGGTGGGGCTGGTATTGCCACTACAGGAGAGCAGGGAAACAACCCAGACCTCTCTGCAGGGAAATATTACGCTCCATTAAGTAAACTAAAACGTACATCTCCTTTCTGGTTCTCAGGATCTGTGCAAATGCCATTTCAGCTGCATTTTGGAAACCCCAGTAATGGGACCATGGCCAGTGTGCTGCCAAACGAGGAGGCTGCTTCCCCTCCAAGTTACATGGTTCTAATATTTTGTTTTCTAATACAGATCAAAATCCAAATTCTCCTTTTTCTGTAAGTCTTTCACACATCAAACCCCAGCAATAACAGTAAAGCATGTGAAAGTAAAACAGAAATGATGGAGCAAGGTCCAGGCTTGATCAGTTCTGTCAGTAGCAGTTCCCATAACGTCTCCTATGCTTCTTGCACAACACAGACTTTCCCATTTCTTTACTGAAATTGAATAGTTTCTTTAATAAAATAAGCAATGATCAGGACTGGTACATGGGTCATGCAGCTTGTATAGGAAATTGAGGTTTTCATAGCATCCAAGAAAGGCAAGTTAAAATTCTAGTAAATTAGGTTAAAAATCCTCTTTTTTTCATAATTGAGAATTTCTTCTTATACTTCCATTACAGTGGGATTCAGGAGAGAGCCAAGTTTTGAAGTTTTCTATTTGGGATAAATCACATTTGTGGCAAAATTCCTTTATCAGTGGAAGTCTGTCCACTGAGCAGTTACAGTGCTGCCCATCCCTCTGAGAGAAGAATGACGAGGTTCCTCTGCCACTTACATTTCAGTGAAGATCTCAGATCCAGCTCCAATCCCTCCTAAAGGGGATTTCAGGAGTTCATTGATCTGGTGTGAGCTCTCTGCACAGAAACTGAACTTTTCTTTCGCTGGACACGGCATAAGAAACGTGTTCATCAACATCCCCAGCTCCATGACTGATTAGCTTTATTTGCTTCTCTCAGTGTCTTCCTCTAGAGCCACATATTTTCCTGATTTCAACACAGAAATGGAAATTAAATATCAAACTAGGCTCTGATATTTCAAAAGAGACAGACATGAAAAACAGAAACATGACCAGAAGAAATATTTAAAATTTTAACGTGGCTCAGTCCTCAGATATCCAGCAGCAGATCCGATCTGAGCAGGGGCTGTGTGTAATTGCATTTTAAGGAAGTGAGCAGAACAGCCTCAGTTGCAGGATTGTTTGGTTTACTGTAATTAGATAAATTAATCAGTACATTAACGTCTAATGCAGAGCACAGTTCTGAAATGAGTCACAGATATTTGTTATTTTGTTAGGATTTAAAGAGCAAACTCTTCCGTGACAGGTCAGTGCTGCAAAGCTACCAGAGCTCTGTGAGTGTGTAAGAAGTTTGAAACTCCATAAAACTAAAATATAGCACAGAGAAAGTTACAATTGGGTTACTTGTTATTTTTAAGAGAAAGAAAGAGGTTTGTGTGAGTTAGTTACTGCACTTCCATCTAGGTTTGTAAGCATTGATGCATGACTACCTACAGAGAGTGAAAAAATATTTCAAAGCTGGGAAGCAAAGGGCTTCCTCCCCGTCCTTTGCTTGCAGTGCTCCCACTGACACCACCTGTATGATCCCTGAAATTGTTTTTCCACGTAGTTGGGGTGGTTCCATGTTCTGCATGAGGGACAACTTGTGAAACAACTGGGTGATGGTGCTGCCAGGCTTTTCAGGGTCCAAAATCTCCCTGAGCAGAACACTTTATGCACAGCCCCCTGTTAACAAAGGCACATCCAAAATCTCCCTGAGCAGAACACTTTATGCACAGCCCCCTGTTAACAAAGGCACATCTGACAGGTGATGGTAAACACAAACCAGCACATTCAGCTTTCTGCTGTCTCCTCACTCATCCACCCCTTTATGTCAGGCTTTCACTGCAGGGATTCTCTGGACACGTGAAACATGAATTTTGGTTTGGTAGTTGAGTGCAGCCCTGTATCTTATTAAAAAGCTCACTCACAGTGGACAATGGCACATTACTAAAACACGTTTGTCTCTCAAACAAACACAGGCCAGAAAGCAGGTACAGGTTTTAGCTGGTTGGAGAGGGAGCTGCATAGCTGCATCACCAGCCTAGAGCAGCCTGGTTTTGGGATGCTACTGTGGGAATTGGAGACAGGAAAGAACTGCACCCACACGCTGAGTTGTGCTGGAAAAGAAGGAACTTTATTTACGTCTTTGATATTTTATAGAATTCCAAAGGTGACAGTGGATTGGAGGGTGAAGCTGCCACCCCTCCAACACACTGGTCAGGCCAACAGTCTGTCAGCTCTCTCCTCCTCCATGAAAATATGAAAGCAAACCATTTGTTGCTACTTGAAGTGTGGGAACTTCTGGTACATAAAGGAAAACAATTTTTCTCAGAAGGCTGAACCGGGCAACATGCTACTGCCACAGCAGCCTGAAATGAAGAGATGATCCTTTGTGCTGAAGCCAGACCTGAGGCTGTCCCCATGTCCCCCCTCCTGTCTCTTACCATTCTCCCTCCTGTGTCATTCTGCTCTTGCTTTCTGCTTTTACCCATTCCTTTCCTGTGCTCCCCTCCCTTGTTGCCCCTAATTCCTCCTCATTCCTGGGTGGGGAGGGCTCAGATCCCCCCCGCTCCCCCCAGCCTCAGAGCCCACAGGCTGG
>VYZR01120312.1:26035-57928 GCA_013400675.1 Oxylabes madagascariensis | reverse complement strand
CCCCCCGCTCCCCCCAGCACTCAGAGCCCACAGGCTGGGCTGTGCCAGGGCCTCCTGAGCAGCAGCTCTGCTCGGCGCCTCCTGATTGCCTTCTCCAGCAGGCAGGGGGTAAAGTGGGACTCAAGGAGCTGCCTATGGCTTCACCTACAGTGAGACGTGTGAACAGGGCAAGGAAATGGCTCTCAAGCAGAGCAGTGGCAGGATTTTAGTGCCTTGAGTTCTGTGTTATTCCTTGGCTTCCTTAGATTGCCCTGATGCTGCTTGGGTAGCCTGGCTAAGAGTCTGCAAAACCATTTTTTATCATGGAAAGATTCCTTTAATGTGTTTCAAAATGCCAGCCTGCCTTTCAGCCAAACACCAGCTATTCTGTGGGGTTACTGTCTCAGCCAGTCACTCATCTAAGTGGAAACTGCCAAGTGTGCCACTGGTATCACATTGGGGTCTCCCTCTCACAAACAGAGACAGGCAATCAGAAACACTTATTTAATGTAATTTGTGATTCTGTGAATTCAACGTTTGCAGAAACTGCCAGGCTGCCACCCCAGGGGACTTCAGCAATGTAGTTCTATATTTGAACTTTAAGTGGGGGGAGGAGAAGAAAAGAATAAAAAGAGACATACATAAAGAGTTATGAGACATTTTCTAAAATTTAGGAAATAAGAGTCTATAAAATACATTTTTGTTCTAGTGATCGGGATAGAATTGTTTCTGTAAAATCAGTGATTGCTGCTGAAAAACATCAGCGTCGCCATCTGAGCCTGCTCTCAGACGGCTTTTCAGTTCAGGTGTCCCTGCTCCAAAAGTCTAATTAGAATGAACAGAGTCTCCATTTCTTCAGAAATTGAGCCCAAACCAATCTCTGCTGCTGGCAGGTTTGGAGAGCAGGTGGGCATGATTAGATTTCTGACTCTGACCAGACCCTGCACAGAGTCTCCTGGCACATGGCACCTACCTCGTGTCTTTTGTTTGCTTATGATCATTAAAAAGTAATTAGTGAAATTAAGGAGTTCTGCCTGTAACACACTGTCTGTTTGAGAACAAGATGGATTTTGGGGAAGAATCTCAATTTAATTCCTGGCACAACAGTTTGTGTTCCACGCCAGGGATCAAAAGATGCACGGCCAGGTCCCTGCGTTTGTCTCTAGGTTTGTGCCTTGGGGAAGGAAGAGCCTGTGGCTTCTCAACCTACTTTGTGTGGCACTGCAAGGTGGGGGGCTGCTCCCTCTGCCCTTGCAGGACACAAACATTTCACAAATCACAGCCCCTCTCAGGCAGCTCTGACCGTCGTGGAGCTGAGGGAGAGGCTGCAGCAGCCCAAGACCACCAGGGCATTCTTTGAGCAGGTGAGGAGGCCCAGGGAGCCTGGATGGCATCAGCAGCATCTCCTGATAGAATTCCTTCCCTATCAGCCCAAAAGATCCTAACCAGACACTGGGCTCAGGCTGAAAGCTCTGGAATTGTTGAGGGCCACTGCTTGAATTGCTGTTACAAGGTGATGTGTGATGTCCTGGCTGTGCTCATCACCTTCACTTTAATCTGTGAGTCAAATGTTGATGCAGTTGTGCATCCACTCTGGTAGAAATGACCATCAAACCCCTCCCAGCCTATCCAGAGTGAGATCCTTACCTGATCCTTACCTGTGGCTTGAGAGAGAGTGAATATGCAAATATTCCTTCTAGTTGCAGGGAGTTGAATTATTTGTATTCCACATAATTTTTTAATGCACCCTTTTGTTCAGCAATTAATATTTAACAGTCTCAAATAAAACTGTCAAACAATATGGTTTTCACAATACAGTTTTAAAATATCTACCAATCCTTCATCTTCTAGTATAATAAAAGACTGGGATGGCTAATGTGAGTGGTGATTTAATTTGGTTACGTTAGTACAGAGATGAGCTTTAATATTCCTCTTTATTTTATTCAGAAACATAAAATCATAGAATGATTTGGGTTGGAAAGGACCTTAAGAGACCATTTAGCTGCAACCCCCTGCCATGGCTCAGGATGCCATTCACTATCCCAGGCTGCTCCTGGCCCTGTCCAGCCTGGCCTTGGACACTTCCAGGGATGGGGCAGCCACAGCTTCTCTGGGCTCCTTATTTCCCACAGAGATTTTTGTTTGTGGGTGCAAAAGAAAAGCAAGAAAGTGCGAGTGCTCAGGTGATTGTCAGGTGTCCATTCGGTGACTTTTCTCTCCCACCCATTTCCAGTCTGCCTGGAAATTTATCTCAATTCTCTGCTTATAAGCAATTTGCAACTTGAGCAATAATCCTCATAACCTTTGCTACAGTTGTGTCCTTGATGTAATAGGGAAGGTAACGCATTAGTAGGCACATGCTGAGCTCGGGCTGTACCTGAGATTTAATGATATTTAACTCTGGACCTAATTTCAGTTTACAAGCGATTACACGCTGTCCTCTGGGACATTGCTGCAAAGAATTTCCAAATAAGTTGCAAAATAGTGACGAATTAACTTGTAGTTGTGTCAAAATCAATTATCTTACATGACAGCTCAACTACACTTTTCTGTTTGCTGCACTGCAGCATGCTAAACATCAGCCTAAGCATAAACATAAAGTCCTTGTATGTCAGACTCTGGAGCAAATTGATTCTGTATTTCACGGGCATGCAAATCTCCCAGAGGCTCAGTAGAAAAGTTTTGCTTACATTCACAAAATCAGAATATTCTTTCCTGCCGTGTTTATAAACTGTTGCACCTTGTAATCATATAAATTTGATATCATTTGATCAAAACATTCTCATGGATGTTGTCCTGGGTTGATCGAAGTTACAAACCTTCTCTCAGGTCAGTTCTGCCGAGGCAATGCCACATAAAATCCCAGCCAGGTGCTTTCTGCAAACTCTTGCTGCGAGGGGTGAGTGAGGGGATGCCCTGCTGGTGATGGGATCCGTCCCAGGCAGGGCAGGTAATGGGAAATGAGCACCAGATCTTTAGGAAAAATGTCAACAGCCAGTCAGATCCAACCAGCACCCTCACCACACCTGCTGGAGTTTGGAGAGGAAACGGGAGCTGGAAGAATCCAGAGAGTCAAATCACTTTTTCTGCATGAGGAATTGAGAGGTGAATTTTCCACCCTGGAGAACCTGGTGTAATTCAGCTGCCCCCACAGATCTGGTTGGTCCCTTCTGTTTCTGAGACACTGCACAGAGCTGGTGTTTCAAGCCCTAAACATTTAGGAAGGCAAAACTTCTCAGTCTGTAGCTGTAAAGGTTTCATTACATGCTGTGTGCAAAGAGATGTTATCTGTGAAAGCATAAACTCCTGTACAAAATCCTATAATTACATGATTATAAAAATGCACAGAGCCACTTTATCATGGTTTATGTACAAAAGACACTTAAGCTGACAGAGTAGCATCATTCTGCAGGGCTGTGATCAGCTTAAGAGAAAGAAAAGATAGTAAAGATACATCAACATCTGTTCAGGTCAGAATCACTGCGGGAGAGGCTGCTAAAAGTTTGGAGTGCTGGAAATCTGTTTTGCAGGTTTAGCACTTGAGCTGGCTGCGTGTACAGACCTGTCAAATGTTACTACAGAGAGAAATACGTCGAGGACTTGTATCGCTTCCAAGCTTTAATTCCTCTGATATATTTTGGAGAACAAGTGTTACTGAAATAGTAGATATTCCTGCCAACAGATTACTGAAGCAGGAAAATACTATTTCAGATGTAGTATTGCAGGTAATGAAGAGAGAATAAATGACCCGGCCGTAGAAAATAACGTCAGTCATTTAGGAATTGCACAGCTATAAAACAAACATTCAAAACTAAGGAAATCCATTTGGAATGTGTTTTGGCTTGGAACACCCAGAGAATGTTGTGTGATAAATACCCCAAAGTTCAGGTTCTAAGAAAACTGTCAGGAATCAGCAACTTAAACTTAAGAGGCAGAAACTTGTAACTGGAGACATCAGAGCCAATTTCATATTAGTTATCAAAAGGGAAGAAAGTTGAAATAAGTAGGGAGAGTACAGATAAGTAGTAAGGAATAGAAAGCAGAACTGAACAGCAGACAAAACTATTTTGACTTTAGAAGTCAAAATACATCAGGGATAAAGCGAGATTTGCCAAAAGTCAAGCTATGCCTATTAACAAAAATAGCAGCTGAGTAAAAAGAGACAAGAAAAGGATGGGGGGTCCTGCTTTAGGGGAAATGGAGTAGCACAGTGGTGTCACCAAAACCAGACAGATGTTTCTGCAGATTTCTGCAGGGATGATGGACATGGGGTCAGGAAGACGATGAGTGAAGGGGAAAGAAACAGCCACAGCCGAGGCAGGAGCCCAGTCTGAAGGCATTAATGTGCTCCTGCAAGACAAGGCAGGTGAGCTGCCAGCCTTGCTCTGAAACAGCAGCACAGGAAATGTGACCTGATAGCAGGGAGTTAATAAATCCTGCCAGGGTGAAAGGGGCACTTGTCAGAGCCCAGAATGTGCTGACCACGTTCTTGCAGGTGTTGCACGTGGAGAGGGTTAATGCTTCATACAAAGTTCACTTATTTGAAGTTACTCAGGGTTGGGATTTAGCAGAGTGCACACAAACTGCACACAAATCACACTCAGCAGAGTGTAATCACAGTTACACAGCTGAATCACAATCCAAACACACGTTTCACCCCTGCTCTCAGAAAATGTCTTAACTATCCTGACACTCTGTGTCCCAGGTGCTGGGAAGGACCTGGTGGGTTGAAACCCACTCAAGCCCTCTGCTCCCTTCAAATTATCTTCTTTGTCCATGTTTTATGTTCTGTGTTGGGCTGAGCCAGGTTAACACTCCCCATGCCAGTGTGGAGAACTCAGAAAGACACATCTTCATTCCTTGGTCACAGTACTGTGTAGCTGAAGGAAATAAAACATAGTTCCTACATTTAACAGAGTGGGAAAATAATGTCTGTAGCTAGAGGCCTGTTTTTCTAGTCCCAATAATATAAACATCATGGAATACATTTTGATGGAACTAAGAGAATCAATTGCCTAGAAGTAAGTGAAAAATGGATTTTAAAAGAACATATATTTATCTAAGGTAGATAGTACAAAAGGCAGCTAAGAGCTTTCTTTGATAACACATTTTCCAGGCAAAGGAAACAGTGCAAAATGCTTTGTAAACATAAACAATGGAGGCAAATTGCTGGCTGATGGGTTCCTGTAAATGTTGCCTTTCTAAGGATTCTGTAGCTTGTGGGAAGTCAGGAAAAAAATGCTGTATGAAAATACCAGCATGAAGCAGGTAACACTCACTGGGGATCCACACAGCGTGTGCTGCATCAGAGCCGCCTCCTCCTTGGCAAGTTTGGGCTCCACGGCCGGGGCTGGGTTTGCATCTCTCCAGCCCAGAGTGCCAGGGTGGGGTTTCCATCCCTCCAGCCCAGTGTGCCAGGAGGAGCCCCAAACCTGGGCTGTGGGACTGGCCCTGGGGTGAACCTCACCCTCTCCATTGCCCAGCTCTGGTGTGAATGAGCTCCACATGTCTGGGGGGAGCTCAGGGGCAGAGCAGAGGTGCTGCTGCTGGGGGGACGTGTGTATTTAACTGTGGAGAGCATCACAGAGCCTTTAGTCTTCCTAAGAGGATGTTGCAGAAGTTTGAAATGTGCCATTGGCGCAGGATTTGTGAAAGAACGTTTGTTTCCTGATGAAAGCCCCTATTTAGGAGGTCACAGTCACTTTTTAACGTGAACTCAGGCGCAGAGTTGACCTCTGGGGCGGTTTGAGAGCCTGCAGCTCACAGCCAGGAGAGCCCATTGTGAGACCTCGTCCCATGAATGTAAAGATTGTTTTCCTACTGGGTGCATCCAATTCCTCATCTTGCTGGCAGGTCCCCAGTTGCCCTGATAGGCCTCTCTGTCAGACAACATTTCAGCTTAAAATCTTCTCCTGTTGGCTCCTTCCTGTTGGACAAAGCAGTTTCCAGCTGGTGCAGGTAGAGAACTCTCTTTTATTAAAGCAGGAATTTATCTTTTTTGTAAAACTGGATTTGACTATTAGCCTTATAAAACCTCTCATTATTATTTAAAGCTGGTGGCACTGGGAGGGATGTCCCAGCAAGATAAGAACTGATTTGTGACAGCCATTTAGGTTTTTGGAGTGACCCCACAGAAGTGTCCAGCTGCTCTAATTCTGATGTAAATATCTAACCAGAAGAATAAATTCCCACAAATTTGTAAGGATTCTGGAACGTGGCATGATACACCTGTAGGCACCAAACTGGAGCATGGAATGGAACCAATGGAACCTCTGCCATCAGAGTTCCTATCTGAATTCAACACTCCTCTGATTTCCAGGCACTTTCCATCATTCTCCTTTGGTATCTTTTACCTTGGAAAGAGTCTGAACATTCCTTCCACTGAACTCCCTTTGCTGACTCTGTTTTTCACTCTTATTTAATAAGCAGCAGGAAAGGGATTACTTAACATACTGCACTAAAGAAAGGGTGACATTCTAGTCCTGGCTGGCAAAGGGAGTTTTGGAATTGACTTCAGTGGGGTTCGGATTTTATGCACAATATTAATTTCCTTTTTCAGGAATACTCACGTCTTCTCTAATGTAAATAAATATTACCATGGAAAGTTATCCAACTGCAATTACTTTTTGCATTACATCCTAAATATCTACTTGTACATGACATTTACTAAAGAAAAACACTTGCAAATTACATGTTTGATTAACATTACATCTTTCCCAGTTTAAAAAGGGTACGGTAATTGAAAGCTGCATTACTTAGAAACCATGAACTTTATTTGAGCTCTTCTCTATAACTGCAAATCTTCCCTTTTTTATTGAATATTTCACTGAACATTTATAATAGGTAGAAGGAAGGTCCTGTTAAAGCAAACACCCCAGCACATGAAGGTAATGAACAGTTCCTGCTTTGTCACTGAACAAACAAAGGTGCACAGGAAAGGAGACTTGGGTACAGTGAGAGCTTGGGGCTTGCACTGTTGGTCCCTTCCACAACTGCCTTGGCTCTCTGAGTCTCTGAGAGCCCCCCTGCCCTCTGAGAAGTTCCCAGCAGCTCCCACCACCGTGCTGGGAGTGCCCATTCTGGCTCCTGCCCAGTGGGAAAACAGACATTGCCTTTGAGAACAGGCACCCTTGGAAAGAGGTGAGGATAAAATTCTCTGCTTGCAAGATTCTTCACAAGCAGAACGATGTCCAGTGGAGTTATTCTTGCAAAATGCCATTTGGAAAGTTGTTATCCCAGCCCTGGTGTCCAGATCCCACACTGGTGAGTTCCAAGGAGCTCAGCATTGCTGGTCCCTTCCCAGAGTCAGTGGTGGTTTGTCTTGGTGCTGCTGGATGAGCTCCTCTGTGTGAAGCTGAGAGGAGATGTCATTTGTGGTGCATCTTGCATTAGAAACGAGCTCCTCAGTTTGGGGAGTGAATATTCTGGGACTGTAGCAGTGTTCCTGGGGGAATTTATTTGTGCTGTTTCCAGCTTCTGTATCGGCTCCAAGCCCAAAGTTGGTCAGACAGTTCCAGTGCAATTCCTGCTTGTCTTGCTGGGAATGTCAGGTCCTTGGGCCATTGGGAAGCAGAGCTGATGACTCCTAGGGGAACAGGGTTAGTGGGAAAATGAATATGAAGAGCACTGGCTCTAAACCTAAATAAATTTTACCTGTGCTCTTTTGTTGCCTTCTTATGATGCATGTATGATATAAATTCTCAAAATCTATTTTTATGCTATTGCCAGCAGCCTACAAGTCGAGTAAGTAAGAATTATGGCTGTCATAACGGCATCACTTATGAGGAAATAAAGGAAAAGACAAACATGTCCATACAGTACTTATAAATCTATTATAAACTGTGGTCTGTGCTTTGCTACAACATTGTTAATTTAGTCTCCACTGCAATGTACAGTTGATACAGTAAAGAAAATTTACTGTGCATGGAACTTGAGACCCAGTTAACTCATCTGAATATCAGAGTCAATTCTTGTATGTGTACAGAAACCTCCACGAGCTTTGGGATGTGTGATGGTCTTGTAGGGAAGAAATCAGTTGGCTGCTACTTTGAAAAAGCCATTCATGTCTAATTGCAGCTGGTGTTAGAGATGTTCTTCCCCAGGAGGTGAGGCAGGGCCAGGTTCCAGCACTGCTTACCTGTCACACCTTGGGGCCGATGCTGGAGACACCATCCCTGCCCTGGTGTGCACCTCATGGCAGGAACAGTCACTTGTCCTGCTCAAGGCACGGTGTGGCCCTAAAATCAGCCAGGCATGGCAGTCACAGCCCAGGTTGTTTGCTTGTGAGTTAAATGTCCTTTCTTGGGGTCATTTCACCACATGGGCCGGCCAAGTGCAGCCCCGTGTGAGGGACTCATCCCATCTCATCCAGTTTGCTGCTCTGGGAATTGTAATTCCGTACCAGCCCTCTCAGAGACAGAGGTGCACAGTGCTTTGATGGCCCTGGAATTCACTTTTTGGCTGTGCCTCCACCCTGCAACTCATTTGGGATGCTCTGGGGTTTTGCTTCCACCCTTCCCTCTGGTGTGTCCTGGGATGTTCCTCTAGAAAAGATCCAAGTAGAAGAAAAAACTGAATGAAATGAAAACGAGAGTTTTGTGAGAACACCTTCAAAACATGAACACACAGTGAAGTCCTGTGGAAGCTTCCACTCTCAGCCAGGGGTTTTTGTTTCTTTAACCCCTCAGGCCACCCAACTACATTCATTTTACCTTCTCATCTCATTTTTCAGAGCTTGGCCACGCTGCTCCCAATGGCATTCCTAGAAATGTCATGACTTTTTTCCCTTCCTTGGGGCTTGGCCCTGTGCAGAACGCTCATTTTCGGTAAGCTGTGCTGATTAATAACTGCATTTCTCTCCATTTTATTTCTGAAATGCCCTTTGCACTCACCACAGCAGCCAGGTCACCAAGCAAGAGAATGAAAACTGGAAGGTACCACAGTCTGAGCACTCAGCTGAAAAACAAATAAATAAATATCACACACCGTTTTTATGGAAAACATTAAATAAACTGAATGTGAGGAAGATACTGCACTTGCACTACTCAAGCCTTTGAAGTACAGGTCTATAATGTATTATTTGTTGTGCATCTGCCACTGCTGCAATATCAGCTAATGGGGGAAAGATGCTTTAGATGTCACTTTAGAGAGTAAAAGCACAAGACTTAGTGAGCCCTGGGCTGCAGGAGGGGCTGGTTTGCTGCTGCCTCTGTGGCTGCAGGTAGCAGAACTCACTGCTGTTCCTGACAAGTGGTGATGGAGTGCATCCTCTTCAGGAGGGAGGGCAGGACTGCAGCTCAGGGGGTTTCCATCGCTGTTNCCATCCCATCCCATCCCTCCTCTCAGCCTACCCCACAAACGCCCTCTGCAGGGATGGGAGGCAATGGCTGCACCGCATTTGCATCCCCTGGTGTCTTCACCCATCAGAAAGTATCTTCAAAGAGTTTTTCATTCCCATTGTTCTACAGAGCTATAATGGGGAGTAGGTCGAAGAGAAAAATCCACCTTTTAGCTCTGCTTCTAATTCAGCATCCCAAGAGGGAAGCAGACATGACTTTCCTGTGATGATCCATGGCTGCTCTCCTTCATGTTTGGTGGAGCAGATGTGAGCCCTGAGGAACTTCCACAGTGCCTTGGTTTGGAGGGAATGTCTCTGGAAGTTGGAGCAGATGATTGACTCCCATGATTGGGACAAACCTCCCACTCCAGCAGCTCCTCCTGACCATGGACCTGGTGTGGGACCAGTGCCCATTAATACACTCAGTCTCCTCACTCAAACGATGGAGACAAAAAAACGTCCATGTAAGATTTAACTCTAAAGCACCCCAGGTTTTCCCAAAAGGAAGTCTGTGCCTGAAGGGAAAGAACTGCTATATCTCTTCAACACATGGCTCAGCTGAAAGTGGTTTAAATATCTGTAAAAAACATTTATTTAGAAGTTGCATAAGCTCCCACTTACTCTTGTACAGGAATCAGAGTGGATTCTGTTTCACTGTTACTGTACTTCTCATATTTGCCACTGACAGCCTATCTACATCACATAAATAATCTCTAGAGCACCTAATTTAGTACTATTACAGTCCAGATGAAATGTTTATGTAATTTCCCTTCTTTTGAGATAAACTTCAGATACAGAGAGAAAATTGACTGTAAAAATGACATTGTAGGACTCTATATTTATCTTCTCTCAGTGATTTCCATAGCAAATTTACTCCATTTACCATTTGAAGGCTTTTTTTTTTCCTGTTGNCTGGGAAAAGAATTCCCAGAAACCAAAACATCTCAGGCATTGGAAATCAGGGCTGAAGGTTTCTGTAGGTGAGGTAATGCTGTAAGAAATCCAGGGAAACACCACCTCCCTCATCAGCCCGGGCACCCCTGGGAAAGGCCGGCTGGGTGCCCACCCCTGGCTGCTTTGAGGGGCTGGACAGAGGGGCAGCTCTGGGGCCCTGACCCACGGGGCACAGGCAAGAGCGTAAATCCCACTGAGATCCCTGTGAGGGGGACTTGGNCTCCAGCAGCTCCTCCTGACCATGGACCTGGTGTGGGACCAGTGCCCATTAATACACTCAGTCTCCTCACTCAAACGATGGAGACAAAAAAACGTCCATGTAAGATTTAACTCTAAAGCACCCCAGGTTTTCCCAAAAGGAAGTCTGTGCCTGAAGGGAAAGAACTGCTATATCTCTTCAACACATGGCTCAGCTGAAAGTGGTTTAAATATCTGTAAAAAACATTTATTTAGAAGTTGCATAAGCTCCCACTTACTCTTGTACAGGAATCAGAGTGGATTCTGTTTCACTGTTACTGTACTTCTCATATTTGCCACTGACAGCCTATCTACATCACATAAATAATCTCTAGAGCACCTAATTTAGTACTATTACAGTCCAGATGAAATGTTTATGTAATTTCCCTTCTTTTGAGATAAACTTCAGATACAGAGAGAAAATTGACTGTAAAAATGACATTGTAGGACTCTATATTTATCTTCTCTCAGTGATTTCCATAGCAAATTTACTCCATTTACCATTTGAAGGCTTTTTTTTTTCCTGTTGCCTTATTGTAAGCATGGCAAACTGAGCATGAAATTGTACCATCATGGTGTGTTTCTCCAAATCACACTTGTCACACTTGTAATCTCAGTAGAGGCAAAAGACAGATTTGGCGTCTGGGCTGCACTTGTAGCAGTGATCCCTCTGTAATTACAAAGGCTGTTTTATTAAATACCACACCTCTGCTAGTCCTAGGCTGGAGACAGGGAGGGATATGTTGGGATTAATATTTACAGAGGTGTTTTGCAGCCCCAGCCAGAAGCAGCACTTGGGTGTGATAGGCATTGTCAGGAGACAAAATTTAAAAGCCTTTGCCTCCAACTGATTAGTCCCATATGCATCCTTTGATGCTTAAAACAAGGGTTCTTTTCCTCAGGGCAGTAATAAAATCATCCTTTTCTGTCTCATTGTCTAACCGCAGCCAGAGAACTGCAGTATTTTTGGATATTCTGCCAGTCTGCCAAAGGCTGTTGGTGGGTTAAAACAAGTTCCTAGTGAGGAGGGGGAGACAGCCAGGCAGAGACAGACACACAGAGACAATATAAATCTTATTTAAAGAAGGAAACAAAAGGGATCTTTTACCCCAGATTTTTTTTTCTTTACTTTTCACTTTCCAGATCTTTTTACTTTTATGTCTTGCATCAGTAGTGCCTTCAATCCAGCATCTTTTCAGCTCAGATTCTTCTCTAAATGCCCAGGGTCTTTGGTACAACAAGGTAAAACTTGCTAGAATTGTAGAAGGTGAATCAAACCTCTGATGTCAATCAAAGTCAGGAAAACATCAGCAAATCCACCGAAACCAGAGAGCAAACTGTCAGAACTCCCAACCCCACAGGAGCTAATATTGGAGAACCCCTAGGGCAGTGGGTGTTTGTGTGCAGAGACATCATGGAGCAAGGGATCTGATGGATGTGGAGTTGTGTAGTGTAGATGCATTTAAATATCACATAGATTTCAGGAGGTTCAGAGTATGTGCTCGAGATGAGATTAGGCAGCATATGGTCCTGGTATCTGTGACTGTCAACACATCCCTTCTCCCTTCATCCATAGAAAACTGTCTTCAAGAGGTAACCTGCTGGTGGGAAAAAATCACTTATTTATTGGCAGTCTACTCCAAAAGCCAAACTTAAAATGCAAGAGTGGCATATTAGAAAATATTAAAGATCCAAGATTAATTTCAATAAATATCCTTGTGAAATCTTTGGATAGGTGGCTATTTTTAAAGGGAGTGGCAGAGTCATTTTGGATAAAAAGCAGTGCCCTTCAGTGGTTTTGTTTTGTCCACAGAGGCACAGGTGACATTCAGTGAGAACCTAACTCCAAACCTTTGAACTGCTCCATCCACAAGATCTTGGGGCCCAAGGAAATTCAGTGTTCAGCTTTCCCTGGCTCTGGATGGGGGAGGGAGTTTCTGACTAACATCCATTTTTGATGTGCAACAAAAATGCCATATGGAGTCAAATTGGTGATCGCGGCTGCTTCAAATAGAGTGTTATTTCTTATTTGTGACATCTTAACAAAAAAATCCCTTCAAGCTTGTCTTTTAGTGCTGAGCTCTCACATCTCATTGGCCAAGTCCTTGATGAAAACAGGGAACGATCTGGAGAAGTCGGTTTTACACAGGCATTTTTCTGTGTTTTATTTCAAAGGCTCCTATTATTAATGAATTGTAAAGAACATTCTTTTAATCTGCTGCTGTACCTTCTCGTTACCATGAATTCATTTCCTGTGATGGTCATGGCAACACAAAGGGTGGCTCTGTAAATTCGGGGCTGTGCAGAGAGACCTGACAGAGCAGGGTCCCTGCAGCACAAGGCGTGGAGTGTTCCCAACTCCCGGTTTTGGGTGGCAATTAGCTCCCTAATGCTCCCAACCTTCCCACCTCCCACCTCCTCTCACTGGGGATAATATTGACATTTAGAAGCTGCAGACAAATGCTGCAGTAAGGACGGGAATGCTTTTTTAATGGAGGCTTCTGCCATAGCTGGGAGAGAGCAAATGTGTGTACACAATTTGCATGCATTTCAATGTGTATCTCCTGATGAATTTCAGGGCACTGTTTGTTTCAGGGGGAAAAATAGCTGATGTAGTCACCATAATTGAATGAAGTCTATTTTAAATATTCTAATGTGGGAGAAAACCATTCCCTGCAGAAGGCCAAAGTCAGCCTGTGTACCTAAGAAATCACAATGCAGCCCTCAAAATAATCCTGGAGTAATCCATAGATGTTTTTTTTTGTTCCTGGCACAGATAAAAGTCCCTCAAAAGGCTTGAGGGCAGTGATGGATCCAAGACACTGCTCAGCCTGTCCCTGACTGGGACATCTCTTTGGTCCCTTTTGTCCTTTGGCTTTAGACATCACTGGCTCCTGCCTTAGCCCCAGCTCTGGCTGCCCTGCAGCCCATGGGGGACAGGTGAGGACCTGGACCTCAACACTTCTCCCTGGACCTTCAGGCTTTCAGCACAAACCCCTCAGCACTTCTCCCTGGACCTGCAGGCTTTTACCATAAAGCTCAGGAACCCACCCAGGACTGGCTGAACACCAGGTGCTGCAGTGCTGCTGATGTCTCAATTTTGGGACCTCACTTGTCCAGATTAGGGCAGGTTGCCCCCACAGCTCGAGGTCACAGCTGGGCTCCGTGGTCACCCCTGTGTCTCTCTGGTGCCATGATCAGCCCAGTGACAGGAGAGCACTACCAATGATGAGGTGAAATTCCTCTGAAAGCTGCTCCCCACCTTTCCCTTTCCTTGATTAGTGACTTGGACCCTCAGCATTTCACACTTGGAGCAAAGGCTCGTCTACCCCAAGCCAAATCCTTCAGGAATTGCTCCCCACCATATTCTGTTACAAACCAGTCCTAATTGTGTCTTTTCCTTCAATAACTCTGTTTTTAGGGTAAAGAATATAGAAGAGGTTTAGGAAATTGAATACAGTCATGTTCCATCTCCTGAATACAACAGACACAGCTTCTTCTCTATCCATGTGTTTAGTTACTCCTCATGGTCTTGGGTTGAACACTTCCAGCAAAATCCATCCAACATCTTCCAAATTTCACATTGGGGATGGTCCTGTGCAGGGCCAGGAGTTGGACTCCATGGTTCTTGTGGGTCCTTTCTGAATGCGTATTTTGTGATTATATATACCCATATATCCATAATTTATAATTTTATGTATTCATAAGATTTTAAAAAAATGTTCTTTACCCTTTTCAGAGGGGTATGAGATGGGAAATTTTTATTTAGTGGAACTTGATTTTTAAAGGACTCCAGACACCCAGGAAAATGGCAGAAGTGGTGCAGGGTGGAGCAGAAGCAGGCAGGCAGGCAGCAGAGATCCCTAAAACACAGCAGCTGGAATAATCCAGCAGATTTGGCACTGAGCTTCTCTCTATTGGTACCCCAGCAGTGGTGACTCTTTGAGGTGAATTAGGGAATGATGGAAATAGAAACCCATGTAAAACATGCCTTATTATCCATCCTTTGTCCACGACAAATTTTACAAAAGTGACAAATTCAACTTATTTTCATTAAATTTTCCATTTGCCTGAAATACCAGGAAACAACGTCATCTACCTGGATTTTTTGCCTTGTCTCAGACCTGAAAGGAAATCTCTAGTCCACAAATGATCAAGATTAGTATTTGCTTTGCTTTCATGAAAGGTTACCTGTAGAGTGCCTCACATTCATTGGGAAATTTATTTCCTGATGAATCCAATTTACATTAATGTGGGCTCATTAAAAGATAATTATTGTGCTGAGAAGAGGACCACAGCATCCATCAATAGAACATCTGTAATTGTTTTAGTCGTATGATAAAGAGATAATTCTGAGTTCAGCTTTTCATAATGCCACTTCTATAAATGTCAAAACTGGATCCTTATTGTAGCAGCTATGGCAAAACTTAATTACTCTGATAATTATTATCAAGAAGCAGATGTCTCGCACCAGCTCACCTTCTCTCCATTAGCACAGTACAGAAACCTTTAATGTTTTAACAATCAGGACTTTGAAAGGGACTACAAGGGTCATAAATGTTAAAATATCTGGATCAGCCAAGCTTTGCTTGGAGGAAATTAGCACTTTTGAAGGCAGCTTTTGAAAACTGTTGAACAGTGGTCCAGCTGCAAAACTCTTCTGTACAGTTTCCCAACATTGGAATAGATTTAGTGAAGATACTGAAGTGAAAAGTTGGTTTTATCTGATGAATTTTGCTCCGTGTGTGGAAGCACACTCTAAGTTCTGGTTGTGTTAGCAGGCTCACCCCTGATTAACATTATATAATAATAAATAACAGATCCTTCCATTTGTAGAGCACTATACCTTCTTCTTCCAAGTATTTAATAAAGTAACTAATTAAACATCAGAGCACCTGAATAAACTGGGAAGATGCCCTGTACTATAGAGTTCATGGTTTTTAGCCTTGATAACTTCTTCTAGGTGTAGGCAAATGCACACTTGATAATAGGGAGGAGAAAATAAAGGCAGTTAATAGTCAGGAGGAAGCAGAAGGGCAGATAAAGGATCCAGTCCAGGGCTGGAAATCAGTGGAAATGATGTCTGAGGTGCTGGGGATGTCCATGTGTGCTGCTGGCAGAGCAGGAAATTCTCTCACCTGTCAGGAGGAGTGTAACAGCCAGCCAGGAGAAAATTCACTACCAGGGATGCCCTGGGGCCTGCAATTCCATGGCTGGGAGTGGAACTAAAGGGACAAACAGAGCTCACACTGTCCCTTCCACCAAGGAACATCCATCCTGGGGTTCTGTGATGCCCACAAGTGCCTCCATGGCAGCAGCAGCTCTGCCATTCCATGTGCATCTCCCTAGTGAGCCCTGGGTAAAACACTTTTCTCTGCTCGCTGGAAAATTTATACAGAAAAAAAATATTTACTGATGCCTCTGACAGTCAGAAAACCCAAAGAGTCAAGAGTGAATTCATAAACAAACTGACTACAGAGGCTCTAAATGTCCAGCAAAAACAGAGAACTAAAAAGAAGAGAAAAAACTCAGCACCATTTGATTCAAAGAACACGCATGAAATTCTCATTCCTAAGGTTTCCTTTCTAGTTTGTACTTGCAGGAGGCACTTGCAATTGTAAGGACATTTTTCAGCCTGAATCTTTGCTCATCTGTTTGAAGAGCACCCTCACTAGGAACCGAGTCACGCACCCAGGTTTGGAGTAGTGGCTGCAATCTAGCACTTTGATTAAAAAGTCTAATTTAAAATTACAAATGTATTTTTCGAACCATTCTTTCAGCTCTGTAAATGCTGAGATTCTTTGTGAAGTGTAATACAGTTACTTTTATGTAGTAATACAGTTCTCAGTGTGTCTCAGATAACATCAGGCTCTTACATATTCTGACTAGGCAATGAATTTCAGTTCATAATGATGTTTGGGACATTAGCACCTTTCATCTGGAAATACTGAAGAAATACAAAAACAATAGAGAAACCTCAGAGCAGGATTTCTAACGGGCTGACCAAGGCACGAAATGTGGGCCGTGATTCATGTCTCACAATGGGTCAGGCTCTTCTCTTTCCACCCCGGGCTCTCAGATCATTCCCTGTACAATGGGCTCGGAGCCAGATCTAACATTGTATTTTTATGGCGCTGCAAAGCACAAACCACCTCCCACTGCTTCTTCCATTTCACAAAGGTGGGAATGTGACTGCGATCCGGCTCGACTCAGGAGTTCATCCATATTTAGACAGGCACTTAGCACATCCCAGGCCAAGTTTACACATGCATATGCATGGATAGAGGCAAAGCAAACCAAACCCGGCTCGCATGAGGGAACATTCAGTGCTGTGACACGGCTGCAAGACTGAGCAGGGTGAGTCTGGCATCAACCCCAGGCCTCTGGCTGCCCCAGCTGAGTGCTTTCACATTTCCCTGCTGTTCTGCCCCACAGCCTTCCTGGGACACAGGCTGTGCAGAAAAAATCTGTCCTGAAGATATTCCACAGACACACGGCATCATTTTACTGGAATTACTACAGAGACCAAAGTTGTCATGAATCCACCAGCGTAGATCACTGAGATAGCAATGCTGTTTCTACACAGGGCTTTTTATCTTAAACCATTCCATGATTAGAAGAAGGTTCTGTATATCACAGTGAAAAGCAGGGATCCTTGAGTTCCCTCCAATATTTTTAAAGGCTATCACTACCCCAGATAGGGTAGAGGAAATGTACCTGTCTGTGGAAAGTTAGATGGAAATAGATACAGACTGTACCTGCAGCTGAAATAATGACTGAAGGAGCTGTCTTCAGATGAAGAGCACGCTTCTGAAATACCCTGTCGCAGAGCATTTTTTTCTGAAGTTAAACCTAGACACAATCTCTCCTAGGAATAGGGAAAATTGATTTGCTTACTGAATTGCTCACAGGAAAAGCTGATGTTGAAAGTTAAAGTAATTACAAAGAATGGAAAACAATTGGGTCCAAATCAGGAGGTTTTTTAAAATCGCTGCTCCTGCCTTTGACTTCGGCAGTAATGCAGGGGTCTGCTCCCATCACAACAAGGATTTGGAATGCATAAAGACACGAGCACTCATTGAGCATATGCCATAAAGTCTGAAAAACAGATCTATAATTTCTTTCTTCTCCCTCTTGCTTGGTTTACCAAGGTGTCCCTGGGGTGCTCATTGTTAAACAGATTCATAAAAGTCCTCCAACTCCAAGAGAAGTGAAAGATGCAGAGAAAACTCCTGCTTTTGGTTCGAGCTGAGCAGCACCAGTAGAATTTGCCGGTGGCTCAGCTCCTCCATCGGTGTAAATTAGCACTTACAACTCCAAATGGAGTTTTGTAGTTTCCACCAGCTTGTTCTGCTTGCAGCATTACAAATGACAGCTGAGTTTGGCTCGTCCTGCTAGAACAAATAGGAAAAGGAGAGAACAAAATATCCTCTGCCAGCACTTTCCCGATGATCTTTCATTGTGATAGAAGTGTTTGTACTTTAATAAGTGCCTTTTTCACACAACCCCAGCTACTTCTTCTTGAGCCTACAGAGCGATGACACAGGCAGATCCTCAGTGGGGGCCAACTGATGGAGCCTCAGCAGTGAAATGGGCAAATTCTCACAGCACAAACCTGTAACTCCTCTCCTGAAGCCAACAGCGTTGTACTGTGAGGTGGGGCTGGTGGAGCAGCTGTGAAAGGCACCTGAATTATGCAGTGATCTGACACAGACTGGAATTTTCCCACTGAGGAAGTCCCTTCTTGTTTTAGTGGTGATTATGCAACACCAGCTCTGGTTTGTTGCTCTTTCCTTGTGTTAGGAAATAGTATGTGTGTTCTGCAAATCTGCACTTTCCTTAGGAGGTCTCCATCTTGTGCTTTAAAATCTATATTGTATGAAATGTCAGTCTGTCCACTTTTGTCACCCTGAATAGAATAAGTATCAGGTTAATAACAATGACTGGTAGGAAAACAGCTCCATGGGAATTGGGGTGGGTTAGCTGAAAAACTCCACTGATTGAGAGAGAGCTAAAAGCCGTGTCATGCTGTCACCTTGCAGTGTGACAGTGCTCCCTGCTCAGCCTTCATTTCCATTCCATCTCAACAGAGCTGCTGCTCTGACAGCTCCCACAAGGATCCAAAGGCTGGAGAGGGCCTGGCCAGGCAGCTCATCCCCATTCCCCGACCTGCAGCACATGGGGGGTCAGCACGCTCCCACTTCTGCTGGTCTGGAACATTCTCCTTAGGAATCTCTGCCTGTAAGAGACTCACCAGACCCCCAAAAAGCAAGCAGAAACTGCAGTGTTATTTTTAAAATGGTTCTAACCTTCTGTTGTCCTCATCATTGATTTGGGATTGGAAAAAAAAGAGCAGAGTAGGATTTGATAGGTGACCTCTGACATGAAAGAACACAGCAGTGCACAGCCAGAAAGGGAAAGAAAGAGGGGAAAAAAGATAAAGGAGAAAGTTTTAGGTACCTATAATGCATCACATGCACGTATATAACTGAGAAAGTATAAGAAACCATATGTTTCTTATTCCAATTGTCCTCTGCACCCTTCTCTCCAAAGAAGGGATAGTAATGAAGTTTTATTACACATAAAATTAGCTTCTCTAAGTGCTACCATTAACTAGATAATAAAAAGAGTTGCCTGAATCTTGCAAAAGAATTGTTTTTTAAAATGTCAGTTAATTGCTAAATGACTCCAGCTCCTTTCCAGCTACTTTATCTTTGCAACAGTGAAGACTTCAGCAACTGACTTTATGTCCCTCTTCTTCATTCCCTTCAAGGAAAGGCAAGAGACAGAGGGAACCTCTTACACATTGCAGGAACTTTTGGTGTTGGAGCATCCAGTCTGTCCCTGACCCCTTTAGGACAGACTGAGCCACCAAGTAACAACTCCTTGGGGTGTTCAGGGCTCTCCCAGGTCCTGCCTCAGCCCTGGGGCCACCTGGATGTTCCAGAAGGAAAAGTTACCCAAAAAATTATGGCAAACATGCTTTCAAACATAACTGAACATCAAAAGGAGTCTTCTTTGGCTTACTGGGGATGGGTCTATAAGGGCTGAGTTGGGGTTAAAGCTGTTTCAGGTGAGGTGTTCTTCGCTGGAGCCAGGGCTGAACCAGCAGTGAACAAACAAAGGAAGAGGGTGAAGCAGAGAAGAGGGGAAGGTTCACACCAACAGCATCAAAGCCCTGTCTGGATCCTCTTTCAGGCATTTTCATCACTTGTTATTGGGGATATTCTGTGTGAGGCTGGGATCCCCTTCCTGCACCCCTGGGACCTGACTCTGCTTGGCTTTGCCCAGCTCCAGTTCTGTAGATTCCTTTTCATTTACTCATTTAAACCTAGTTCAACAAAGCTTTTGAGAGCAGGTTTAACATTAATCTCATGCTTTCTTGAATAGAAATCGTTTCAATTGAAGCCCATGGATAAGTGTCTGGCTGGAGTAAGTGCTGCTGTTGTGAGCAGCTTTGGAAAAGCCCATCAGCTGTGTGCCTATGCCTGAGCATCCCCATGCAGAGCACCCTTACTTGAGAGCAAAGGATCCCAGGGACATTGGCAGAAAGCTTTCTGGGCTTTCTGGCTTTATCCACAGCCTAAAGCATCATCAGTAATAGAGAACTGCATCACTGTGTCTTCCACATCTCCTTATCCTTCAAGAGTTCTGTTTAGATTATTGTATAAATCAGTACAAATCAAGTTTGACTTTGTTTTTATCCAAGGATGCTGTCTAAGCTCTTCTCACACTGTACAGAAAAAACACTCCTTGCCACCAAATCCTGTCATCTTTATCCAGTTTTTCTTGGATGAAATGTCTGTGGGACTCAAATGTCGAGCTTAGTTCCAGTTTTCTTAAAATCTCACAGGATCTCTTATCAAACAGGTGAAATTTTCTCCAGCAAAAAGGCCACTTCTAGGCTGTGGCCAAACTCTGCACCAAGTTTTAATAGGGAGCTCAGAGAATTAATTAGGTACGTAAAAATTGTTGGCAGTAATGAGAATTCATGTCCAGCACCAAAGCTGGAACCCCTGGTTGAAGAGAAAAATTGCTTGGGAACACATCCAGCACTGATTGTTTCATGTGAGATCCCAGTGACTTCCATGGGAATTCCTTTATGGAAAGTCAGTGGAATATGGCACCCTGGTCATTGCTCCTTAAGAGACTTTAATGATTCAATGATTTCTATAAATTCAGCTGCCCCACGAGACAAGGAAGATGAAGGAACCACATCAAGACCACGTGATGTGGTTCTGGGGTGAATGTGTGGGTGATGCAGGAAAGCCAGGTGAGAATTAGGTGGGTTATCTGAAGTGCTTGTGAATAAATTCCTCACCCTACACTGTCAAATTTTCTCTTCTACATAGATCCACAGAAAAAAAATTGACTCCTGTTTGCAGAGTTATGTCATATTCCTGAGACAATTTTCAATATCCTTGCACATGAAAAAGTAAATTTTCCTTAGGTGTGCTGACGGTCCTTCTGAGGAGAGATCAGAGGAATCTTAAATGTCTTAAAGCAAATCAGGCTCTCCAGATATGGTTGTGCTTTTGAATATGCAAAATATCATGACTGGAAGGTCTTTTAGCCAGGAGTCTCTGAGCCGATGTTGTTCAGGCCGTTGACAATTCCAGTTTCTCTTCCCACAGTGCAGATGTTCACAGTGCTGAAATGCTATTTATGGGTAAAGAAAGATGCTATTACAATACTCTGGTAATGAAGGGAGACTTCTGTGGGTTCATTGCTTCTTTGTTAAATACAAAACCCAATAAAGGGATTTGGAAGATGTCTGGGAGGGATAACAAGCGGAGAGTGAAAAAATAGGGAAAAGGAGAGACTGATTGAATGGTATAGATGAGAACACACACAGGCAATTCCCTCTGGTTTATATTCTGATCACACAACAGTGTTACTCTGCAGTAACTCCTTGAAGCTAATAGTTTATAAAACAAAATTAGTCTGGAGAGAAAAGCAGGTATTACACGTTTGTAAAAGGGGAAGAGGAATTTGACCTCACCGAGAGACATTAGTGAGGAATAACCGGGGGGGAAATTCTCAGAAGTCTTCAGCTGCACTTTGAAATGGATGTAGGAGCTGTGTACCTGTGCTGGCAGAACATGCACAGGTACAAGGAGTTTGTGCAGCTGCTCCTCGAGGGCCTGGCAGCCAGGGCTGGGTCTGTCCATGCCCCGTGTGTGCTCCAGCAAAGCCAGAACCACCTCAGACAGCGCCGAGAAATCTGTGCAGCATCAACAGTTTACACACTTAAACCCCGTTACACACCAGCTTTTAAACTTTCTGTCATTTCTGAAAGTCAGATTAGATTGCGGGTATGAAGAACTTTTGAAGATTTTCTTCTGTAGCTGAAGAAAGTCAGCGATTTCTGTTTCCTGGGTTATGTGGACCTTGCCTTTGGCTGCTGGGGCCAGTTTAAAAAGTGGCAGTCACTGCACTGGGTTTGCAGGGCCAGATTTCATCATGGGGGAACACAGGGGTGAGAAGATTCTGTGAGAAGCTTCCAGAAGTTCCCCTGTGTCCCATGGAGCCAACACCAGCCGGCTCCAAGACAGACCCAACACTGCCCAAGGCTGAGCCTGTCGGGGGTTTACTGGAATAACAGCGTGAAGATGGGGAAAACCCCAAACCTGTGCATTTGCAGTCGGTGGGAGGAGTGAGAACACGTGAGAGGAAGAGCTCTGCAGACCCCAGGGCTGTATTTTGTCTCCTGTCCAGGTGAGCAGGGGAGTGACAGGGTGGCTTTGGAGAGCACCTGGTGCCACCAGGGACACCCCAACACCCACCCAGGCACTGCCAAGGCAGCACATTTGAATTCTCTGTTTGCCAAACTGCCGTGTCAGTGTAGGCTCCGGAATGATTGGTGATTTCAGGGTGTTGTTTTCTAAAGAAATGGGAAACGCTGGGAAATGAACTCCTAAAATACTGTGTAAAGTGTGTAACTCCTTTGAAAAGTGTTCTGGAGTATCAGCTCTTTGAGGAGGTGAGCACTGTGCATATTAAAATGATGCCTTTTCAAAGCTCTGAGCTGTTGCTAAAATGTTACAATAAAAAAGTCATTCCCTCCCAAACACATTACCAGTTAATGCAAACACAGGATTTTTTAAAAAGCCATTCCATTTCTTGGTGCTGAGAGCAAGGAAACAATCCAGAGGCTGCAGCCTCAAGCCGGTGACCTCCTGTGTTCCTCCGGACAAGAACATCACGCTGGGGCTGGGGCTGGAATTAGGGGACAATAGGCAGGAAGAGCTCCAGAACTTCTGAATGGGGTCAAGAGTTCCTTTTGATCAACTAACAGAGGCATCTTAGGATAAAAGTCATGAATGTTAAAAGCCATTTCAAAACAGCATTGGAATAAGATAAGCAACACTTCAAGCACCTGAGATCAAAAAAGCAATTGTTTTGTGGAAGTTCTTGATCAAAGGGACAGCAGTTCCCTGCCTGCTGCATCGCCAGGCTGTGAGAGGGGGAAATAAGCACCGAAATTCAGGTGTATCTCAGTTAAAACGCTGCACAGACNCCTGGGCAGGCAGAGGCCTGGCTGGGACAGAACTGGGGACAAACACAGCTCCATCTTAGCTCAGGCAGGGGCTGAGAGTCCAGGGCTGAGCTGAAATGCAGCCTCTGGGTCCTTGGGCTGTGAGTGGTGGTCCCAAGGGAGGCTGGGCAGGGCTGTCCTGTGCACCCAGGACCCTGAGAGAGCAGCCCAGTACAGGGAGCAGGCCTGGAATGGCACTGCTGGGGGTTCTCTCCAGTGAGGCACTTCCCCATTGTCCTGGAGCTCTTTGGAGTCACTCCCAGCTGTGCTAACCCTCTGCAGAGGGTCTGGTGTGTCACATCCTGCACAGAATCGGTGTTGGAAGAGACCCACAAGATCATCCAGTCCAGCTCTGTGTCATTGTTTCAGTTTGACCAGAATTGGACTTTTGCTTTCCCAAATGGAACTTCCTTTCCAAGCGAACTTTTTAACCATCCCATCTTTGAGAACCTTCCTCAGAGGGACGAGTCAAATTTGGAACACAGAGTCAACACCAAATTCTCTCCCATGTGCAATGCAGAGGTTACGTTGGTGTTCAGCCTTTAGATTCTGAAAGTTGTGTAACAAACTAATGTTTACAGACTATCATTCCTTATTTCTCTCCTTGGAATCAGGCACAGCATAGACATTTTTGATAAATTATTAACTATATCCACCAGGTAGTCAGGTTGAGCAGTGTTCATCTTAAAGGCTCAAAAAATAGCACATTGCAAGTGCAGTTTTTACTTATTATGCAAGACTTCTTCTGCAAGCAGAAGTGAAGAGTGGGAGAGGTGGAGATACAATCCCATGTGTTGATGGAGTGATTACTTCAGGAATTCATTTATGTTTGCTAAAAAACTTTATGCAGATTTGTCCAGGTCGTTTGGAGCTCTGCCTCTCAACTGTGCACACGCTGAGGATTATGAAACCTCACTTAGTTCTCATCTTCTGAATTCCTTTTATCTTGTTTTCACTTTGGACTGCATCACAGTGAAATTTAGTGGGAATATGTTACTTCCCTAACTGCAGAGCTACCATAATGCATTTAACATGGCCTGCATATCAATTACATTCCTATAATCATGGATTAAAGAGTCTGGAACGGCGCATATAAAGAAATCAAGAATTTAGTTAGGTTTTATAACTGTGGGCTTAGAGTCAGTGAGAAATAAAAATGCATGCAGACTTGGTTTTCCTTCTCTTCCCTTCCTTGGGCAGCTGCCCAAATGTTGCATCTCTGAGTTAGAAAAAGGAGTTGGGTTTGGCTCCTGTACAGATTCCACATTCACTGAGCTGCTTTCTTCATTTAGCGAGCGCTCTCTCTGAGCAACACTGGCCACATTCATCTTTATTAGGCTGAAATGGGAGTCACTGCACGGGAAGCCTTGATCCTGAGCTCTGCATAAAACTGCAGCTTGCAGATGCTCTAATCCTACCAGCTATTAGCACAATAAATTCATAATTGATATATAGGTGTAAGTCTTCCACATCACCTACCTGAAAGCAAGAGTTATGAAATTTAATAAACTGCCTGTGTCCTTGGAGCTGTGATCTCCCTTCATGGAGGAGAACAAAATGTCCATCAATGCTCCTGACAATTATTAGAATCGTTGTTAATGTACTATGAGGAGTAATTCACCATCAGGGCAAGCTCTGAGACACAGCAGGCAAATATAAAATATTTTATTCTGCTAATATTACAGTTACAAGTGATATTTTAGAGCAATTTGCCATGATAATGTCAATGCAGTGCTAAGTAGTTCCTTTTAATGCTGTTCACAGAGAAGCTGATATCCACACTGATGTAGCAAAGCTTCTGAAAGACTTGCTTAATACAAGGAAAAGGCAAAATCAGTGTGATCCAGCCCAGTTGTGAGGAGAGAGGTGCTGGGTGGGTTTCTGGAAGGGTGTGAGTGCCCGAGCCCAAGCAGGGCTGAGGAACAGATTGCAGCCAGGACACACCAGTGACTCCACCACGAACTGGGGCAGTGCAATTTACATCTTCTTCTTCCTAAGGAAAACAGAAACGCTATAAACATATGCAAAAATAGTTAACTGGTACCTCCAAGGCACCAGTTCACCACATTCCTGGGATATTAAGACAAACTAATCAAGTCTCTAATAAAGAAATGTTGCTTTTCCTCAGCACTATGCAAGGGCAGCAGCATCTTCCTGAAGGTGCATATTTGACAAAGTGCAGCACTGATTATTTGATCGATTTAACTATCAGAGAGGTTATAATAATAATAAACCAATTCAAGACGTCATTAACTAGCAGAGCATTTAAAACAATACAAATGAGACAATGATTCATGGGCATGATCACATTTATTTTTGTGGACTGTTGGGGTCCTTGGGTATTTGAAGCCTCTTTACACAGAATTATGGACACTTACGTAATGCCGTTTTCTGAGAGAAATTCTTGATTGTAACTAGTTTGGAACCAAGCAGAAAATAAAAAGAGCATCTAGAACATCAAAAGGAAAGAAACAATATCTCCAGAAGGAGTTAGAAAAATGCAGAAATTTACAGAGCTCAGCACGGGGTAAGAGTGGAAACTACCTCCAGCCACCAGATATTGGACAATTAGTTACCTCAAATTTGTTTTGGAAGGCTTTGGAAAACAAATGGTTCTTTGTTACGCTTTTGTTTGTGCTCCTTCACCTATGGGTGTCTTAGAGTATGCAAATGTGTGCCTTAATGCAATTGTGGAAACAAATACTGGTGATATTTGTGAGTGCTGTGGGTGCCTGGGGTAAAGGCTGACTGTTGAGACACATGTGAACTGCCCTGGGATTAAGGAAATGTAATTTATAAATGCATTCATTTCACTGGTGAAACATCTGAGTTTCCATTGCTGTCTCCTGCAGTCCATACGAGTTTTCCTCCCCACGCTGATGGTTTGAGGATCTTTAGCATAAACAAAGATTTTGCAATAATGGCTTCCCCATCTCTGCTTCCTTCTGACACTGTGCACATCCTTTACATCCAATGGGAAAAACTGATCTCCTGCAGAGACTTTGGAAGCCACAGAAGAGGCTCCTCTTCCCCTCCTGAGCCTCACCTGAGATCAGGTGGCCTCAACGTGGCTGTTGGAGGCTTCATTCACATTTTCTACAGTTCCTCTTTTTTTGCTACAACAAAGGACCTTCTTTAACTAGGCCACCCATTAATGATCAGATACTTTTATCCTTTCTTGCTAGACCCAAACTCTTTTCTCCTATCCATAATATTCTTCTCCTGTTTCTGCTTCATAACCAATGCAGGCAGTTTTATTAGTTCCAGGATCTAATTTAACATCAAAAGAATCAGACCACCTCTCTGGTGTGTGAATGACTGGCAGACCTGATTCAGGGAGGACAGAAGGCACGTTTAGTATTTTATAGAACCAGGATTTCTGTCTGCCAGCATCGCTGCCTTAATGCAGGGAGAGCTGAGGGAAACCATGGTGGGTACAAAAGCAGCAGTAAAGAGATTTTTGTGCCAGATCCCCAAAGTGTGCCTGTAAAAATATTTCCTAAGGCAGCTCTCCATCACTGCTCGTGTTAAACCTTTTAAGTCCGTGTGTAATCTGGTAAATCTTCTTCATCCAGATAGATGGATTTGAATGAGAACTCACCCTGCGAGGAAAGACTGGCCTGGAGAAGATAACAGTTCTTATTTGTCATCCTCTGTTATTGTAACCATATTACAGGGGATAATGAAGTGCAAGGGACAGCAATTAGTTGGTGGCAGCACAAGTGATAAGCACAGCACCAGGACTTTCATAAACTGTGGTGTGCAACGCAGCCTATTGATTTAACGGCGGCTTTTCTCCCTTTCACTCTCCAGTAAAAAACAGCGCTGAGATTTATGTGAGCAGCGCTGCTTTGGAATACAGATCAGGCTGGAGAAAGGCTGGTGTGAATCTTTGGACGCTCACAGCTTAACAAACCCCAGCCTAGGTTAATTCATAAAGCGCTTTGCAGACGGGCTGGATGCCGTGTGGGCCCCGGTGGGGCTCCTTGGCTTTGTTCCTCACACCTGACTGCAGATTAATCTGCCTTTTAACCGTGCCTGCGTGGAGCCACACATGCTTGGAGCCACCAGCAATGTGTCTCTCTCCAGGCCTCTCCCAACTGGGTCACCCTTCAGCTATTGGGTAGTGGGAAATTATTCCCTTTGAGATTCCCGAGCCACGCCGTGGGGCTCTCTATTGTCATGTTCTGGCACTGGGATTGTAGAACAGATTATGGGCAATCTGTCAGTTCAGGCTGTTCAAGGAGAGATGAAAAAGCAGACACGTGTTGCTCTCACACACTGAGCAATTCGAACAAAGGCAACAGAAAAAATATTTTTCTCCGTTTATTATTCCATTTTTATTTCCTATTAGAAAACGGTAAGTAAAGCATGAAGTGCACCTTGAATAAAGAGCTCTAATGATGTATGGCCCTTGACATTATCGAAATGTTCCTGTAGATCTCAATGCAGAATAATTTCAGGTGTCTTAAGTTGGTTTTGATGTTCAGCATCTTCCACAGACCCCGTGGAGGCTGAACCCCACCCAAAAACCACCTTTGGTTGCACCTAAGAACACTCTTCCCTTGTCAGGGCTGAGGCCAATCAACTACAGGGTGATGATGCATTTAGATTAGTTTGTAATTAATGTTTCCTGGCACAATTTTGAACTTGAAAATGAGACTCCAGAAGAATTTATTGTTGATCTTGCAGGGGATTTTAAGATCAGTTGAAATCATGGCCTTTAAATACAACCAGGCCACCAACATCATAGGAATTCTTGTATGGACTTCCAGAAGTGGCCAAGGCCAGGTTGGATGGGGCAAACTGGGATAGTGGAAGGTGGAATGAGATGGTCCTGAAGGTCCCTTCCCCTCCAAAGCTTTCTCTATTCCTCCCTCTCTAACCTTGAATTATGTAATATAATGAATTGCAGGCTCTGCCTTGAGCAGGGTATGGCTTTTTTTGGCTTGGTCTCTGATAAATAATCATCTGCCAGTGAACACGTTTAATATTTTCACCTAATATTGTAGGTTAAAAAGAGAGTTGTGTTGGAAATTTCATTCTGGTAAAAAAAGCAGTGAGAAGAGAAATGCCACAGAAAACAGCTCCGGTCACCGCAATGTTTAATGTTTTCTACTCTTGGTTTTATATCAGCTTCCAATTACAGCTACAAAGGCAGAACCCCAATGTTGATGTAATTAGAAGACATATAAGCAAATTGAGAATTGAACACATATTTCAGAGCTTAGAATAAACAATCCTAATAACCTTTTCAGCCATTAAAGAAGCCTCTTTTTTTGTTCTAAATAAAGGACATTCTGGCAATGGCTGAACGAGGATGAGGAAGTTGTGGGGAATTTGAGTTAGTGGGATGATTTACTGTGGGGCAAGAATTCCCTCCCAGCCCTGGCCCTGGTTTAGGTGGTTTCTCGTGCTGTCTGTTGGCCAGGACAGGCACTGGCTGGATCCTCAGCTCTTGGATTAAACCACAAAACAGCCCCATGGATGCTGCATCCCCTGTGCCCTCAGGCAAGTTGTAGGAGTAATGATCCAAAAGGGTTTAGGAGTTTTATTGCGGCAGGGAGGCAGCAGGGGTCAAATCTGCACCAGAAAACCTATAACTAAGTCTGTAATTCTTTTATGGGCAAAGCTGCAGGGATTTCTGCTTGATTAAGGATTGCATGATTGAGGCCAGTGACATTAACAGGCACAGTGTCCCCTCTGCATCTAAAATAGTGATCAAACATGACAGGAAAATCCATGTAATAGCAAAATCCCAACACTTTCTTGCTGGTAAGAGTGGCTGCATGCTTCCTGTGCTTCCCAGCTCTATAAATGGGATTAATTTCTCTTTTTTTTCTGCCATTGAAAGCAATTTTTGGAACTTCCTTGTTGTGTTTAATGCATACCTTTTGCCTGTCCAGGCTCTGCACCTCCCCAGCTTTGTTTTGAGGCTACACGATCAATAAATGTCACTGCTGAAGTGCTTTGCCAGTTCAGGTATCAGAAATGAAAACAGAAGCTCCAGCTCTCTTTTACTGGTCGTGACAAATTGATTCTTTTTGGCCTACCTTGCATTTCTCTCACTTCGTGTGTCTGAAGAGAGGGGGATTTCTCACAGCACCTGCTGCTGGGCCAGCCTGAATTCCAAGATCCTGTAAAGATTTGGTATTAAATTTGTCTTTTGTTGTGCTCGTGTAAAATGGGAACCGGTGGGATTCTGATAATTTGAAACCATTTGTGTTTGGGCAGTTAAAAACACTAAACCAGAGACTGTCCATGCAGAATGAACCTGCACTTGTAATTACAATTTGTCCACGAATACTCAGGGCTGTGCAATTAGGTGAGGAATTATATGCTTAAAGGACCACTTGGGCACTTTATGGCCAAATAAAAACATAACTATTCGTAAGTACAGGTGCATATATGTTTGCTTTAAAAGAAACAACAAACAATTATTGGATGCCCAGAGGAACCATTTATTCCCTTCCCCAGGAAATAAGAGGACTGGCTTGTGCTGAAGGAAGGATTTTTATCCTTGCTGCACGAAACCTTACCAGGCTTGTTTTCCAATTACTGTTTTGGGCAACAGCACAAGTTCAGGAATGGATTAATCTGAAACTTTACTTGTAGCTCCCTGCAATACATCCACAGTTTACTCTGTTTTGCAGCCAGTTTTGTTGAGACACAGAAGTTGCCACTTGGTTTAGCTTTTTTTCCCCCCAGAAGTCCATTAGCAAACATTTACCGTTCTTAAGATTTTGTGACACATATGAAATGCAGAACTTAAATTTCTTCAGAGTCAGTTAATGAACAGAGTGTTCATTTTTGTCTGCTGGAATCTGTCTGTGAGATTTCCAGTTCCTTCTGCTTAATTTCTGTGTTCTGGAAGTTTTTAAACTGTCAGCAAAGATGTTTTACCAGTCCTCACAATATGGCAGGAACTGAACCCTACTTTCATTGAGAGGTGGAAAGGGATGCCAGTTGGATTCTTTTTTCCTCTGATCCCATAGCAGGAGGTATGGGTGAGCAAAAGCAAAAAAAGAGAGCAGGTGAAATATGTACCCACTGAAAAACAAATCAGAAGAGCTTTAGTCATGTATGCAGAACACATACGACAACTAATTAAATCAGGTTTCATTGAAATTAAAATAAACGGCCTGAATTAATGAATGCAGCTTGTGAGGAGCACTCAGCTCCCATTGTGCAGGCAGACTTTACACGAGGCATTTTTGATAAGACATTTTGGGGGGCAGAAGCTGTCACTGCCTGTTTGTACCGTGGGGAAGGGCAGAGGACAGGACAGAGATCTCTGGATGTGTCCCAGCTCCTCTGCTCCCTGCTGGGTGACCTTTGGCAAGTCACATCTCATTTCTGACACTCTCTGAGAGCATTTTGTAGTCTCCTCAGGAGTGGCAATATTTAGGAACAAAGCGTCGTTGTCCCAGTAATGTGTGATTTGCTTGCTGCTTTATTCCACAGGATGGGGCTTAAAAAAAATTTATGGGAAATGCTGCCTTGTGCTGGATCTCTGCACAGGAGTGAATCTTACCCGAGATCAATAGAGTCATTCCCCAGTCCTGTGGGTTTTGTGAGTGCCACAGCATAAAGGAATCAGGTCCTTCCCCAACAAAAGCACTATGCCTCTGCTGTGATTGCTAAGCTTGGGAACTGGATAAATCCTAAACTCTGGTTTTCCAGTGTTTTCCATTTCTTTGTGACCATCAATGAAATTACAGCCCTGCTAATAACAGTGTGACATCCTGGCCATGGGAAAGGTATGTGGGAATTGTCAGCACATGCAAGTTTGAGTGAAAAAGGTGCAAGTCCTCACCTGTTGTTGTCCTGCTGACTTCATCAAGGTTATACAATGTTTTCAGGAATGCGTGGGAAGTGACATTTTCCAGTTATTGTTTTGATTTTCCATAAGATTTGGCCGCCTCTGATGGGCTGGGGGAGTCCAGCACCTCTTCGGCAGAGACTGGTGGGAACAGCAACTACAACAGTGAGTGGTTTCCAACAAATCCAATGGCTGATGTAGGGTGGTGGGGTCTGAGGGAGCTGCTTCCAGCCTGTCCCTGGCCATGGTTTCTCTCTGGAATGGCACATAATCCTCTGGACCCCAAACCTGAGGGATGCTGAGGCAGAAATCAAGGGAATTGAGTAGTGTCATGCAGTGTTTCAGTTAACTGGGTTGGATTTTTTAAATTCATCCCAAACATGTGCTTTAGGCAGCTGGATGGATGCAATTTATAGTTCCATGTCCTTAAATTCTGCACTTGGTACCACAGGCCAGCCTGGTGCTCACCTGGGCTATTTGACACCTCCAAAACACCCACTGGAGACACGAGGCTCCTCCTGCTTCTCCCTAAATATGGTATTCTGAGGTTAAAGAGATGTTAGAGCTTCTTCTGATCACTAAAGACCTCATGGAGTTTTACATTAAACCAGCTCTGGGTCAGTATGTCCTGGCCACATTTCAGATGGGTAAATCACAGGGCACAGGATTGGATGTTCTGGCTCATTTTGTGCTTCATCCCCTTCATTCTGTCGTGTATCAGTAACACTCTGAGGACCAAATCTTCTGGCATCAGCTGTCCATGGTGGAACTGCATCCACTTCCACCCAGAACCACTTTGATCTCATTTCCTTATGCAAAACATCTACTGAGAGCACTCAGAGCAGGCAGGGAAAAGAGAACCTCCACTGTGTCGGTATTTGCTCCTTTAATATGTTTTGGGAGGTGTGTGGGTTTATTTACAAAGCACGTGTAGTTAAATGTCATTGAAAAATATAATTAAAAATCAATTAAGAGACCATTTTAAAAACAAGAGGTTGTAAAAATGGAATTTACAATAATAACCAG
>VYZR01120312.1:0-25622 GCA_013400675.1 Oxylabes madagascariensis | reverse complement strand
AATGGAATTTACAATAATAACCAGACTAAGCATTTGGCATTTACATGTCTGCACCAAATAGCAATTCCCTTGTTAGTTGTGCTTGAGTGACAAGGTACTCGCTTATCTCCTGGATATAAATTCCAATATTCTTGTTATTGCTGGGACAAATAAATACCTGCATAAAGACTTCTTGCACTGCCAAGTAACACCAACTGATTAAATTCAGACAATTGGGTTTTTGTTCTTGTCTGGGCCCAGTGCCAAAATTATCCCATTGTATGAAGGGCCAGATTTTGCACTCAGCTTATGCGCAGTTAATGCAAGGTAAATACTGTGCTACCAGTGCAAATTTAAGCACGGAGAGACATTCTGAAACATTTAAATTTCCTACAAAAAAACTGAACATGCAGAACACATAGAAGCAGTAATGGAAGAGGATTTGGCTTCTAACACACCATGGTGGTGAAGGCAATAGCTGGGACTAGACCTCTCCAAAGGGAGGAAATGAGCTGTGCTTAGAGCCTGTGAGGTGCAGAAGTCCCAGTGACACATTTTGGCTTCCAGAGAAATAACTGGCAATGCCTCCATAAATCCACTGGAATGCCTATATACGTGTGGAACTCACACTACGGATCTGGCTTTAAATGGTAAGAGCTCAAGGACTGTGGGATCAAATATCCCAGGTTTTTAATCAAGCCTGACGTCTTTTTCTTTGTTAATACTCATCCCCTTCCTCTCCCATCTTCAGCATGAACAGTTGGGGGTATTCCTGAGGTTCTTGTAAAAGAGGTGGAGATTAAATATCCAAAAAGCATTTGAAACATCACGAGCCCATAGGAAAGGCTGGAATCAGTGCTAATGTCCATCTGTGATGGTTCCATGTTGAAGGGGTGGGGCAGGATTACCCTTGGAAAGTTCTCTGCCTGTGTCCACACCCCTTCTCTTCCTGGCAATACCGAGGTGAGTGGTTGGCTCTTCCTGAGTTTTGGAGTCAGCCTGGAGAGCAGGGAGCTGTGCTGGAGAGCAAAGTGCCTCTTCCTGGGGTGGGTGGAAGGTTGGTGGTACTTCTGCACTGGGCCATTTCTCTCAGGGGATGGATTAAAGTGATCTGTGAACCATCCCACACCCTCCTGTTTGATTCCGTGCTGATTGGGTTCTCTCCTGTGCCTGGCTTTGGCTTCTACGATTTAGCCCTCATTCCTCATTACATGCACAGACCAAAATGAATCAAAACCCTCTTGAAAATCTGACTTTGCAGCCCTTTAGAATTTGGATGATATGGAGAGTCTGTTTCCCCTATTTATGACTAATCAGAGGCTTCATATGTGCCACCCCATGCTCTCATCAGTTCAAGATGCAGAAATCAGCCCCTTTCTTTTACCATTGCATCCTGCTTTGTCTCTGAAGATCTCCATTAAAATCTTACTGTAATACTCAATCTGCATTTTCCCCACTTGCCAGATCCATGGATACACTGCAATAACACACTTACACTTGTTTTATGAGGAGGGCTTACTGCAAGTATTTTATTCCATTTTAAGGATTTCTTCCCTCATTTTTTGGTCCCGCCATTCAGACCATTCCCAGGGGTCGTTGTCTGTGCCATCCCTGCACCCCTCCCAGCAGGCAGCACCCTGATGTATCCCTCCCCAGACATCTTCCCTCTGATCCAGGCAGTTTGTGCTCAGACTTGGATGGAATCTGGGTTTTTTGTGTTCGCATATGAACATCTGCTTCAAATCCCCAAGCCAAGAAAGACAAGAAGCAAATTAAACTATTTGTTCTTCTTTCTCTCTCTTTAATATCAAAGTCATTCCTTACATGCTCCTTAAGCTTCCACTTTTGATCAGGAGATATTAAAAATGGATCTAAACAACTCACATCTTAATCATATTCCTTTGTGAGCAGGATAAGAGCGAGGGGAGCAGGGGAGAGAAGCCAAAGCTGCTTTGCTGCTCGTGCTCAGAATCCAACCAGTATCCAACACATCCCCATTCCCTGCCCTGGGAGCAGAGAGGAGTCCCTGTCCCTCCTGAGCTGCCCTGTGCAGAGCTCGAGGCCTCTGCAACATCCTGCAGCCTGAAATCAATCCTGCCTGTGCTGGAGCAGCCTGGGAACAATTCCCCGCTGCTCTCTGATTTGTGCTGGAGACCTGGAAAAGGGAGTTTTGAGGATGACTCAGACATTCCTTCTTCCCCCTGGGCTTTCCTGCTGTGCCAGCCCAGCAGCCAAGTCGCTCTTCTGGGTGCCTCGGTTGCAAGTTCTCAAAAATTTCCCGAAGAAAATTCTATAAAATGTCTTTTAAGAAAAACCAAAGTGAAACTTGAATGTTTTCACAATCCTGTGCAGATTTTGGAAAAGATGTCGTTCGCTTCAGGAGGAAAACCAGTAAGTTATGGTGCTATTCAGATTCAGTCAATGAAAAATCAAAGGAATAAAATAAGGTTTAGCGTTTCACAAGAAATTGTTCCTTCTGCAGAAACCTGATTTTGTTCCGTGATGAGATCACAGATTTAGTTGCAAGTTCTATTAGAGTAGCTGTACAAATAAAATAAATTTTTGTGACATGTTTGATTCAGCACTGAAGAATATTCTGATTAAAAAATCAGCTCTATACAATTATCAACAACATGCATTAATAATTGAATATAAACTAAATGACAGATCTCAAAAAGCAGCTGTCAATGTGGAATAAACATCAAATGTATTTCTGGTGGGTTTCTGCTATTCCACTTACTCCTATCAATATTTACATTACTGATCTAGGAGTAAATATGGAATCACTGCAGCAAAAATTTGTGAATGACAGAAGAACTGGCAGAGTGGTGAGTGCTGATGGGCACAGAGTGTTCACATGGAGGATCTAAACCCGCTGACAAATTATTTCAGCATTTCTAGAGGAAGGCTGAAATTTATCTCCATATTATTGGCATCCCTGCCCGTGGCAGGGGGTTGGAACGAGACAATGTTTAGGGTCCCTGTGAACCCAAACCATTCTGTCCTTTCCAGCCCAAGCCTTTCTATAATTTCTGGGATTCTCTTACTCCCTGAAAGGAGCTGTGCTTGTTTTTGTAGGCAGTGAAGGCTCTGGGAACTGAAAGATCTGCATGTCAGGCAGGAGATGACAGAGTTTGCCAAGCCAAGGAGCTGAGGAAACAGGAGCTTTGTCCTTGGGCCAAGTGATTCTCTGCCCCCGAGGTTAACTGGAAATTCCATTCCCTGGAATGCAGTGCTGGGATGAGCCTTGGGAGACACCAGAGGGGTGCTCAGGGCAGTCCCAGGCTCACCCTGCCCCATCCCCAGGAGTTTTCCCCTGGAGCTGGAGCTGATGAGGCTGAGGAGGCAGGAGGAGGATGGGGAGAGCAGCGCTCCCTGCACCTGCTGCCTCCCCGCTGCCAGGAGCCTCTGCTGCTGCACAGAGCTGCTCTCCGAGCAGAGAGGCAAGGAGGAAAAATTACAATCCCTTTTCTGCTGATGAGGTATCTCAGAGGTGAGAGGGCAGCATGAGAGGAGCCTCAAATGCCTGAAGACTCCAGAAGTGCAGAAGGGAGCCTTGGATTATTTCCAGAAATCAAAACAATTGGCACCTCATTTCCATGGATCTGAATTCAGTTCAGTGTTTCTGCTTGAACAGAGAGTCATCTTAGGTCAGTGGGAAGATTTTGATTTATTTAGTGAGGTTTATACCGGGCTTTGCAGACCTGCTTGCCGCAAACCCTTCCCTTTCCCTGTGGCTTAAGGACACTGAGGAACAGAGACCTTCATCCTTCAGGGAGACATGTAACTATGAGGATTTTTTATGCTTCTCCTTGTGCCAGCTCAAATTCATGGATAAGTTAAGAGCTGCTCTTCCTTGTGCTCTCAGTTGGCCATCTGTCACTGACACTGAAAACCCTTGGAACAGGAATATTACAAAGCTTTGGGAAAGATCTCACCGTGCCCTTAAAGGGGTGTGAGGTTTAGTGGGCAGCTGTAGAAATGGCTTTGCTTTATGGACTTCACACGCTATAAAAAGGCAGCTCACTACCCACAGTCTTAATTAGAGTGCTCTGGACTATTAAGGGGGATGTGGGAGCCTTGTCCAAGCCAGGCAGAAATCAGCCAGTGTGGATCTTATCTAGGATGCAATTTTGGGAATAAAGTCTCTCTGTTTGGATATCGTATTCCAAAAACATCCACTTGCAGTAAAGTATCAAAACAAGACATTTCGAGTCTCTCACACAACTCATACCTTTTCAGAATAGTGCAGATCTGGGAGTCTTTGAGCTCCCACGGGAGTTAAATAATGATATTTATAATCATTTGTAAAGCCATTCCCTTGGAGGTGTGACAGGAATGAGCCTCACATCTCTTCCAGCACAAACTTCCTAAGTGAGGAATGAAGGAAGTTCACATCTTCTGGTAATTTATACCCTGATTTCTGATTCCAGAGTCACATTGCTGTAGCTTGCAAGCCAGGGGATCGTGACAGCAGCTCAGGCCTCCTCTTTCTGAGGACTCTGTGGGCACCTAATGAATTCACTGTGAATTTCCCACTGTCTGTTTAAGGTTTGACTCTAAATGGCAAGATCAGTCTTTGTCTCTCCTTCTACTGAGGGAGCTTAAAGCAAAGTTCCCTGAACAGTGAGGACTAAAATAGCTGAACACAGCAAAGGAACCTTGCTCAGTGAGCTGTCTGACATCCACCCCCTCTTCACAGGTACTCTGCAGGTCAATAATACCTCCATGAACCCAGAAACCAACCTGCCCGACAGCTTCATCCTTACCCCCTCCATCCCACACTGCCTTTTGGCTGTAGGTTGCTGTGGTTCCAGTTAGTCTCACCTTCCTCTAATAGGCAGACATGAAGAAAAACAGGAGTTACAGGGAAAACCTGCATCTTTGAGTCACACAAACCCATCCAAATCTTTCCAAGCTCATCCACTTCAGTGTTAACGAGCTGCTGTGTGACACCTCATGGGTACAACCTCCTATAACATGGGGGGAAGAACTTCTTCAGCCCAGGAAAGGCCCCTGGGAGTGGGCAGACAGGAGGAGTTGCTCAGCCTGAGAGCCCCAGCAAGGCTGCAGAGGCTGCAGTTCCACCTTGCCTTGTAATATTGCGAGATTTATTTTCAGATCTTATCAGCAATTCACTGTGGGCTGTTCTCTGCTGAGCAGAATTCATCCATCAATCTCCTGGTATGGCCACATTCCAGCCTACACCGAGGTGACAGTTCAGTTGTGCTAATGATCAGCCTCACATCCACATCCGCATTCCCCCTTGGTCTGATTCTTCTTCTCTTATGATAATTTAATTGATTGAGCACACTGGCTTCTAGTCAAGAAGCTCTTCTCAGCTTAACTCTCAGTTTTAAAAAATCACCGCTCAACATCTCTATAATTAGAGTTAGTTGCTAAACCCTGTATCCAGGTGATTACTGGTATATGAGAGGGACAGAACTTGAACTGATCAAATCAGGGATTTGAGCAAAATGCCCTTGATCCGTGTTTCACAATTCGTTAATGTCTTCTACTTTGGCTATTTTCCCCCTTTTTTTGGTGTTAAATATAGCTGGGTTAGGAAGGTTCATGTAGAATCAGGAGAGTTAGGGGTAATTTTTTATTCATATCCCTGTTATTGTTTGGGGAAGCTCAGTAGGGTTCATTAATATTGCATTTCCAATGAAAAGGCACTCAAAAGCCAAACAGTTCAATTATATTCTGAAGCTGCAATGCGATACAAAAATGAGCAGTGCAGTGATGCTGTCATGGTTTAAACCAACTGCTCCTGTCCATAGTCAACAGCACCACTCTCCCTTCATTCCACAGGGCAGCTGTCCCACAATACAAATCAAACCAAATGCCACGATCTGAGGGCTTCATTTGGGGTTTTGTACTCAAGCCAGGTTCACTGGGAGGCTCAGGAAACAAAAGAAATCTTTGCAGTGACAGAGTCTGACTGATCCTATGTGCTGACCCTACTTCCACAAAGGTGTTTATTTGCAGGAAAGCTCCCACTGCAGGGATGGAGCTGCAGCTGCTGGAGTGGGGGAGGATATGCCAAGCTCCCTGTTCTGCTTTGCGTTTTCTTGGTCCAAAAGGAGCATCCAGAATGTGATAATCTGCATCCAGAACTACACAGAACTATGAAATATCCCCTTCTGATCCTGACTGCTCCCCTTCAGCCTGGAGAGGAGAAGGGTCTGGGGAGACCGCACTGAAGACTGAAAGAGGGTTATAAAAAAGAGGGAAAGTCACTTGTTACACTGATAAATGGTGATAGGACAAGGGAGACTAGTTTTCAACTAAAAATGAGAGAGATTTCGATTGGGTGTTAGGAAGGAATTGTTCACTGGGAGGGTGGTGAGGCACAGGGTGCCCAGAGAAGCTGTGGCTGTCCCTGGATCCCTGGAAGTCTCCCAGGCCAGGCTGGACAGGGCTGGGAGCAGCCTGGGACAGTGGATGTGTCCCTGCCATGGCAGGGGGTGGAATGGGATGATCTTTAATCTCCCTTCCCACCCAAACCATTCATTCTGTGATAATACCCTGCTTCTCTGAAAGAGAGAGTGAGGACTTGTGACTGATTCCAATGGAAGTGAGATCATGCTTTATATGCAGAGGCCTCTGATTTTCCTGATGCAATGAGATCTGGTTGCTTGAAATGATGATATATAAAAATTTAATGTTTTGGAAGTTTTATTATTTTTCTTGATATGAAACACCAAAGTCAAATTTGATTTTGCCGGATTTATGGCTTGATCATTCACCCTATTAAGAGTAATGATTCTTCCCTCTGACCTTGCAGGGCCCCAGCTATGAAATTTGAGATGATGGCCCAAACATTTTTGCAATACAACTCTTGGCTAGTGCATGACAGGCTATTGACTGAAATCCTGTCAATGCACAAATGAGATTATAAGCAGAGAAGGTCTTGATTGCTTTGGTCTGTTATTCAATACCCTCCTCTCTTACAAGCAGCTTCTTGGCATTTTTTTCAGGCTAACGTAGCCCTTCCTTCCCTGACAAATGGCACAGGAGTTGATTGCATAGACAGACTCTTCGCTGCAGTTTTTTTATCTGCAGAAGTCTCTTTAGCAGGACTCTTGCACTTGCTGTCTGCACTGCTCGAGTCCTGAGCTCTGTGAGGGCCTCTCTGAGCCTTTTTGGCTGTTCAGTATTGCAGAAAGTCCGATCTGGCCGTGATGGAGAGAGCAGGAGCAGCCTCACGTCCTGCCGGGGCACTGTTCCATGGCTGCAGAGGGAAGGGATGGCTGGAGCGCTCAGCTTTCATTTCATTTAAATGAGCAGAATTGCTTTACTTCCCCCCTAGGTATAACAATTATTAAGAATTTATATTGCTATTCATGCTGTATAATAATGAACAGGAACTGGGTTTGCACTCTTAACCTTTGCTGTTAGGTAGAAATGGAGAAGCAGCAACAGTGACTCTTATGAGGGCAGAAAGATCTGCACCATCACACTCACTGCCTCCTTTTACACTTTGGGAGACAGAGAGTTTGTGCTGTATCTTCTTTGGATGTCCCCAGTGTGAAAAATAACTAGTTAATGCATTTTTTACTTTCTTCCATATGTTTCTTAAATAAATCTATTCATCGCTTAAACAAACCCATCCAGCATTTCTCATGTATTCTGATTTTCCAGTTAAATATTGTTTGTATTTAAATATAAATATTGTTCAAAATGTAGCATTAATATTTTGCCTACTGACAAGCAGTTCTGTATCTTATTAAAATTTAAACAGCCATTATGTACAGGAAAGTTTTTTTGTTGTAGTTTGCAAGGTGCTATAACAATAATTACCCGAGTGCATCAATCATTTTTCATTGCCTCATTTGTATCACAGGGATAAGTAGGTCCAATTAAAATCCCATTTTACATAAATAGATATGGTTTGAATCAAACCACAGTCTGTTTCCACTTCTGAAACGCTGGCCATAGGATATCTTTTTCATTATTCAAAGTGTATGATGTGTACTGCTTATCTTTTTGTGCTTAAAAAGGCATAAGTCTGCAGGCAGACGTGCCTTAGTGCAGGTTTGGCAGGGAACAAATAATTGTTACTGTAATTATCTATCAGTTTTACTGTTCCAAATATTTTAGCCAAAAAGCTAACTAGTATAATCACATGTTTATTCCTGACACATTATAGTTTGAGTAAGCAGAACTGAAAATGTTTAATATGAATTAACGGCTCCAGGAAAAATTATAATTTTCCTATTACTCGCGATTTCCCCTCCACCACGGCAGCTTTTCTGCTAAATGTGCTCGTATTGTCAGCTATTGTGGGAAAGCAAATGAGGGGAAACTTGGGGAATTATCTTCTGCTGCACTGTGATTAACTCTGCAAGGAAACAAATCAGCCTTTCCCTCTCACACCTCTGCCAGAGGCTGGTTCCATCCCAGGTACACCTCAGGTGAGGGGATGCTCTGCCCTCCGTTCCCTCTGGGGATGCTGAGACGTCTCTGCCTTCCCAGACTTGGGTTTTCTTCTCCCCTCTGTACTGCTTTGGCCCAGCCTTCAGATCTCATCATTTTTCCTCCCAAACCTGGGAATATCTTGGTTCCAGAGGGTCAGTTCAAACCCACCTTTTTCTGCACAGCCTTTGTACACTTTCAAGGTTGGAGTGTTCAAACTGCAAATGGATCAAAATTCTCTGTGCTGCTCTGGGCTTTTAATATAATTTCTGCAGAATTTGATGAGCAGAAAATTGCAGAAATCTCAATGACTCCAGCAAGAGGGCTAAACAGTAGTTTAGGTCACACTGTGCCTTCTCTGTAAATTCCATTTCTTTTCTCAGCCCAGTGCTCTGCTTCTGGAGAAGCTGAGGACAGCAGGGACATTTGAGAGCCCAGGCTGTACCAGGGGTTGATATCCTGGACACTCTACAGCCTGTGGGAGCACCACAGAGGGGAGGAAAATAGGGAAAAACTGAAACAAGACTGGAAATTCAAACTGAAAGAGGAGGTTTGGATTTGATATTAGGAGGAAATTGTTCCCTGGGAGGGTGGGCAGACCCTGGCATAGGGTGCCCAGAGAAGCTGTGGTTGCTCCTGGATCCCTGGAATGTCCAAGGCCAGGTTGGACAGGGCTTGGAGCAGCCTGGGACAGTGGAAGGTGTCCCTGCCCATGGGTGGGACGGGATGATCTTTAAGTCCCTTCCAGACCATTCTCCAATTCTGTGATTCTACAAAAAATGCAAGACTCAGGCTCAATAATATCCTAAAGTCTTTATCCCAAATATTTAAGCATGTGCTTAAAGAGATGTTTTGGGGCTGTCCAAAATGAGGACAAATTAGGAGCTGACACCAAATGATTTAGCTCAGTTTTACAGGGACTTTTCTAACTGCTGCCTTTTTGCCTCAAATCTTTGTCTCCCACCTTCTCGTTCCTGCTGCTGCTGCTATGACTAAAGCCCTTATTTGTGCCATACCTTCACCACCAGATTCCTCTCTGGAGTGCTGAAGCAGTAGATAATGTCTGTGTTTTTATTTGTCGGGTCAGGAGCACCAATTCATAGCTCAGGGATCATCAGCACCGTGAGCTCACACCAGAGCCTGTCCAGCTGCTGTTTTCTTACAGTCACACAACAGAAAATCAATGGTGTCAGGAACACTGGGGTAATTCTACTGTTACAATCGATACATGCTGATTAAACCAGTTGTGTCTGTTGGGTAAATTTGCTGCATCATAATTAGAATTATTAATTAAAAATAGGAAATCAATTGACACAAATTAAGCAAAAAAAGAAATTTGCTTTATTTCTTTGACACTCTCTCCAGAGGCCTCAATAACTGTGACAACAGGGACGTGACCAAGTGGCATTTGTCAGTATTTTAATGCTGTCCTGAGTTTTAAAAATTGACTTATAAACCCTGCTAATGCAGCTCCCAGGAAATCAGACAGGAGATGTTGTGTGTGCAAGAAGCAGCTATTTATTTTATTACAGTTAGTCATTATTCCCTGCCTATCCAGGAGTAAAAAGCAGGAGTCATGTGCGTGGCACCGGGGAGGAGAAGCAGCTGGGGAACGAAAGCCTTGGGGAGCGAGATGAACTCATCCCCTTCCCACGTTGTTTTCTCTTTTCAGATAACAAGGATAAACAAATTGATCATTTCTGTGCTGGTTCTAATGGGCTTCTCATCGCTGGCTACCTCCTATCATGTGCTGGTGACCTTCATTATTTTCAGGGACGCGTTATGTGGGACACTAAGGCAGGGAGAGCAGGAATTCGTGTGGTCTTTCATTCAGCTCTTTATTTTCCTCTCTGTTTTATCAGGATTTTATGTAGTTGGGGAGTAGAAGTTGTAGAAGATTTTTCTTTCTTTTAACCTACCTCAATGTTCTTTTCCTGCATACTCTTTCTCCTCGTTTCCTCCTACTCTTAGTGATTTCCCTTTTTCTGTCTAATACTTTCCACACCTTATTTTCTTCCCCCCGCTCTTCTTGCACACATGAAAGCAGGAGAGTGCAGGATTACTTTGGCTCTTCATACTCCTGTGTTTTGCTCAACCAAACCCAAATATTTTCTCTGAGCTTTCCCACCTATGAAAGACGGGAGGGCAGAAAAGACGACTGGTTTGGGTAAATGTGTGACTGGTCATAATGTTCTTTTAGGAATTATTGGTGGTGAACTGGGACTGTGTTGTTCAGCCTGGAGAATAGAAGGCTCCAGGGAGAGCTCAGAGCCACTTCCAGGCCCTGAAGGGGCTCCAGGAGAGCTGGAGAGGGACTGGGTTCCTGGAGGAACAGGGCACAGGGAATGGCTTCCACTGCCAGAGACAGGGATGGATGGGATATTGGGCAGGAATTCCTGCCTGGGAGGGTGGGCAGGCCCTGGCACAGGGTGCCCAGAGCAGCTGTGGCTGCCCCTGGATCCCTGGAAGTGTCCAAGGTCAGGCTGGACAGGGCTTGGAGCAACCTGGGATAGTGGACGGTGTCCCTGCCCAAGGCAGGGGTGGATGATCTTCAAGCTCCCTTCCAACCCAAACCATTCCAGGAGTTTATGATCTCATTCATACAGCTTTTCTAGTCCTAAACCTGTTTTTTAAGGTGTTTTACAATAACAGTATTTCATTGACGTGTATTTCCAAGTCCAGTCAAAAGTAAGAGCAAATAAAAACGTCTGTAGTTTAAAAGCCAGGACAGATTGAGTGGTTTGCACAAGAATCAGGAAAAGCAGAGTTGTTAAAAGTCCCAATTCCAAAGACTTATGGCGGTGTCTCAGGCTGCCTGTTTGGACCTCCCTGACAATGGAGAACATATGGAAGCAGGAGGATCCATCCACTATATCTGAGCACAACTGTTGAGTACCTTAAAATTAAGCTGTAAAACCTGGGCATCAATAAAGAGCTTTACAGCACTCGTGTAAATAGTGTAAAATCAGGTGGATGTACTGGAGCAGTCAGAACCTGAGAGGGGAATTCTGGCAGCTACGCTCCAGGTGAGTTGTGCTCCCGATGGGAAGTAATAAAGAGCTCCCACAAGGAAAATGGTCCCGTAATTGAGACTTGGAAAACAAGGGCTTGGATCGACAGCTTCAAATCTTTTTTACTAAGATTCCACCTGGCAGTATTTTGTGGGCAGCAGCTCTGTGCTCTGCTGCCAGGACAAAGCTGAGGATAAATCAGGTTATAAGGCTACGCTGGAAAAACGAGAGGTGTCTTTTGCTTTCCTTCCAGTGGGCTGTGGATCGGGGCTGTAATTAAAATCTCTTGCTTTATAAATCTTTATCACAGCATTTGTCACATGCCACGGCCGTGGCCCTGCTCCACCTGGGGTCCCGTTGCCATAAGTGAGATGTAAACAGTCATCAGTGGTTCCACTGAAACTGCAGGGCAGGCAGGAGCAGTGCAAGGTTATCTCTCAAGGTGTAGCCATGATGAGCTACAATTACTGTTTTTTCAGAAGCTTTGAAGATGGAATTAGTCAGCTTATGCATGAAAGTGCTTGTTGTTTCTTGGCAGTCAAGTGGTGTTTTGATTTTTAATGAAATTCACAGTATTTGCATGATGAGGTTGTAATTATTTTTAAGTCCACGGGTCTAAGAATAAGCCTGAAGTCTTTTGGCTGATTCAAGGAAAAGTAACATCTAGAAATCTGTCTTCACCTCCGACACGCTCCAAAACTTGAAAAAAAAATATTGTTATCACCTGTAAATTATTGATTGTAGAGTCCTGCTTTTAAAAATGTACAGAAACTGATACCAAAGTTGGAAAAATTGAATCCTTTCCCAGACTGCTGTTAGAAAGTTGGCTTCAGCTCTTTCCACAGCTCCTCTTGCATGGCTGGGAAGGAGCAGGGAACAGGACATTGGTTTCAACAATGACATTGGTGGCCAGAGCCACCAAGGCTGGGGATTCAGAGATTTTTTATGCAGTTGCTAAAAGTGTTGCTGTGTTGCTTCCAGCTCCATTCAGCCACTACCAAGGAGTCATTCCACGATCCCCTGACCTGCTGGGTTCAGGAATCAGAGAGTTGTGAGATAGGCTCTGGAAGGAGCTGATTGAATTGCCATGTTTACTGCAGTTCCTCAACAATTTCCTTGCTTTTCTAGCAAATTCAAAAGGTTAAAAATGCAGATTTTTAACATGATGTGCACCTGTGTTCTCAAGACTCAGTGGGAAGTCACCTTCTTCAGCTTTTAAGTGCAGGGACCCAATAATTCCCACTACTTTCATCCTGATCCCCCAGTTTAATTTTCTGTGTGCCTCTCAAGAGCTGAGGATAATTCTTGGGCTTATAATGTTGCTTTCAATCTTCCTTCTCTCAGTTCTGCCTAGGAATGAGTGAAATGAGTCAACAGTAGAGGTTTTTTTAAGCCTTCTTCAAGTTTTACACCAGCTCCCTGACAGAAAATGTCAGAATTCTTTTAGTGTGACAGAAATTAAGGATGTGCCAAACAGAGGAGTCTGCATAGTTGGGAGTTGCAGAACAATAAAGAATTTACATTTGCTGGCTGTGAGGTCTCTATAAGAGCAAGTCCTTCTGGTGCAATATGAACTTAATTCATTTACTTGTAACAATTTTAATTAACAAACACTTGAAGAAGCTCCAGCAGTCTCTGTCTGTGGAGTTTTACTGCCCTTTGGATCCCTTGCCTTGCAAAAATTCCAATTGTGCAACCCTGGCAGTCAGCAGGGAAACAAAACCCACCAGGTCCCAGCACAGTCTGTGGAAAATTTTGCAGCAAATATTGTGTGACTCGGGTTTGGTTTGTTAGAGACCAAGTGAGGGAGAAGATCAGCACAGGTCTGTAAGAAACACTGTCAGGGTTAATGGGGATGGAAGCAAACGGAGAGAAACAAACCTGGAGAATCCCAGATTTCCTTAAAGAGAGTGGTGGAGCTGGGACCTGGAAAACCAGGAGAGGGAATCCCAGGAAGGGTCACTCAGTGTCCCAGCACCGGCTGAGCAGGATGGAGAGGCTGAGTCCCTTCCCCAGGATGTTCAAGTCCTGCACCAGCCACATCCCACTGCAGTTTGCATCCCAACTTTCCACCTTTAAAACCCTCCTATTGATGAGAAACAGAAAAACACTTTATGAATTAATCTCTGTATACATTAGAGAGTCATTTTTCATCTGTTTAATTCAGCACAGGATTATAAATGTAGGGAAAAAAATACACTATAAGGTATTCATAGCATAAATTTACACTTTAGATCTTGGAGCTGTCCTAGCTCAGTGCTAGCATTTCCTTTCTGGAGGGTTTTGTAGTTTAATGTAATTTGACTGTCTCAGTTTCCCCTCTATGAGGTGGTGATAAATACATTTTCCAGCTCATAGATGGGCTCTGAATTAATCAGTGTTTGCATGGGAAATGTGCACACACATGTACATACCTGCAGACCCCACATGTTCTGATCTTACTGCACAGTTTAGAACCCAAATAGTTGCACATTGTCACTTTTTTTATCACACCAGCATACTTTGAATTTTATTTAGTCATATACTCTGAATAATTAATCACTCAACTAATAATTATCCATTCCAAATAAAATGACTTGATTACTAAGCCTGATGAGGAAAATCCAGTCAGGAAAGAACCCTTTCAAAAACAACAACATTCTGCAGATATCCTTAATATTTAAAGAGTGAGCTATATTTAGTAAATTCTTCTGAAGCAGGGGGAGAGGAACGGATGCTAATTTCCTGTGTCATCAGATTTGTGCATGTGTGTCAGCAGCATTCCTAAATCACCACCTAGCACACAGTCACCATCCTCACAGCATCAGGAATATCCAGCATTTCCCTGGGTGCTTCCTGTGGTGGGCTCGTGCCTCCTGCTCATCGATTATTCAATATTTGGGGGGTCCAGGGTTTGCTCTGCAGGGAGCAGCCCGCCTTTCCCAGCCAAGGAAACAGCAAAGTTGTGGAATCAGTGTCATTTTCCAGATGGCACTCACTTAACCCACGGAGGCCAGCCCTTATCAGAGATGATTACAGATGATGGGAAGAGATTCCCCGGCTGCAAAGGGCGCTGGGGTGAGCCCGAGGTGCTGCTGATGGCACCGTGCAGCATGGCCAGGGACAATTTAGGTGATGGTCTCATCAGACAACCTCTTTTTCCCTGTCAGTTTTTTAAGGTACATCTCTGCTGTCACAGGAGAATGTAGAGATCTGAACCTTAAAGGGAGCCTGGCATTAAAAACCTTTAATGCACACGTGCTGTGCTCTCTTCCAGCAAAACCCTCTTCACTTCCCTGCTGCCATCCAGCCTGGAAGTCACAAGTGTCTGTTTTGCTTTTTCCTTCTCGGTGGCAGCTGTCACTAAAAAGAGAGAAATTAAATTAATCCCGGGGTGAAGCTGTTCCCCCGTTCCTGGGACTGAGCTGAACCTGCAGGACCTCACACCCCGAGCCCAAAAGTGGAGCTGCTCTCTGGATTTTCCTGATTCCGTGAGGCTGACCCATGGAATATGCTGCAGGCACAAACAGGTTGTTTGTAAACAATGAGGAAAAACATGTGGAGCGATGATTTCGTGTTTCTGCCTTCCTGAGACTTGATGGCTTAATGCAGAAATCCACAATGGGGAAACTGTTCCGAAAGCACCGGCTTCCATATGGCTGGGATTTTGTCAAAACATTTCAGCACAGTACACCCATAACTGGTTGTGAGCATGAACAGTTTTGATCAGCCTGTTTTTCAGAATGTAAAACAGTTTAAGAATTGTCTGTTTTTAACATCATAACAAAAAAGTTTCGCTTCCCGGTTTAGAGCAAGTTCTGCTTTAGAAATTGGCATTAATTTACGCTTCTGTGAACAACATTGGAACATGTTGGGAAGTCAAAATAAAATATCAAGGTTTAGACAACCAATCTCAATAATTGATGAGACAAGACTTTCTCCTCCTGCTGGCTCTCCAGAAGGACACTCAAACCCCACTGGTGGGCAGAGGAAGCTGGAGGGACACGGGCAGAGGTGCCTGAATGTTCTGCTCAGCACTCGGGGCTTTGCTTGCTGAGGCTGCTCTGCTCTCTCAGCGTTTGCATCCTAAAGGAGTGGTGCAGGAGAGCTGCAGCAGTGGTGCAGTCTAAGGAGCTGCTCCAGGGACACTGGAATTTTTCTGGCATGAACCTCTCCTGACGCTGGGCTCTGTGTCCTCTGCCCTTCCCAACACACCCAGGGACACTCCTGGTATTTCAGCTATGCAGCATTTGTCTGCCTCACGATTATCTCTTTATTAAAAGCACATCCCACATCTCTGTGCCTGAGTGATGTGTAAAGAGAGTGTCACATTCTAGTATTTCAGTATTTTTGCATTTTTTTTCCCACCAGTAGTTTCAGGCTTGCTATTTTCTGTTGGTAAATATCAGAAAGGTTTTGCAGAGACTGTGCTGAGTCTCACGATGTGTCTCAACCCAGTTTTTACTGGGTCACACAGGGCAAGACTTTTCACAAAACTGTTTCTTTTTCTGTGCCTGAAAGGGACATTACTATTAATGGTTTATAAGAGAAAGACAGCAGTGTATTTAAGATATCTTGAAGACATTAGGTAACATTAAAGAGCCATGTGAAGGTTCAAGTTTGCCTAGAAGAAAAGAGAACAGCAAGTAGCTGATGTGGATACCTGCACACAGCTTTTTGCCAGCCTTTGAACTGTTTCAGATATAAAAGACACTCTTTTTTCAAAGGCCATTGGCTTTCTGCTGCTCTAATTCTCTCTGAATGTCTATAAGTAACAGAATTCACACTAGAAAAGGTAAGATTTTTCCTAGATTCAGTTCATCCTTTAAGCTAATAGTTTTTGGCTGAAGAGCAGGGCACAGGTGACCCAGTGACAGGACAAGGGGGAGAGGTTTTAAACTAAAAGGGGAGAGATTTTGCTTAGATGGTAGGAAGGAATTCTGCCCTGGGAGGGTGGGGAGGCCCTGGCACAGGTGCCCAAAGAAGCTGTGGCTGCCCCTGGATCCCTGAAGTGTCCAAGGCCAGGTTGGATGGGGCTTGGAGCAGCCTGGGATGGTGGGAGGTGTCCCTGCCGTGGCAGGGGGATGGAACAAATTCTTTAAGGTCCCTTCCAACCCAAAGCATTCCAGGATTCTATCATTAGTCATTAGGAGGGAATTGCAGCAAAGAGAATAAGTGGTTCTTTTTACTCTCCAGCTACACTGTTGGAAATAAAAGCAAATACCACAATCCACTGTGTTTACTTCGTGTTTCAATATCAACACAATAAAATAAATTGCTATTGACCATCTTAAAAGTGACTGATGAGTCAGGGCTGCGAGTTATGTTGTGCATGAAGGATGTGCTTATCCATCCCCTTGAAGGGGAAACGTTATGGTACAATTTGAAGCTGCTGAGCTGGATACAGCATTTCTTCCATATCCATCTCTTGATTTTCCCCGCTGCTCGGCCAATCCTGACCAGCAAATCCAGATCTCAATTCTGCTCCCTTTGCTGAGCAGCTGCAAGGGAAGGGACACATCCCTGCGTGGGAAGGACAAGGAGAAGGAACATTTTCTACCCCTGGTTGTAGTGACAAGAAGCTTTTCTCCTTTAAGCACTGCTTTAACTGCAAATAAAGAGATATTGCCTCTCTGGCAAAACATCAGCAGGGTGACCTTCGACAGGGCGAGGTTTATGCGCTGTGAAAAACAAGGAGCTGAGCACGTCGCCAGAGCTGGGGCAGGCAGGGTTGGTCCTGCTCCATCCTCTGCAGTCTCACAGGGTGGAAAGGTGACTCCAGGGTTGGATCAGGTTGCTTTCCACATGCTGGATTCCCCAGGTGAAGGATGAAGTTGTCCTGGCCAGCTGCAGGAGCTGGGGGAGGATGTGACTGAAGGAGAGCCAGCCTGGGCAGGCTCCTGCAGCTCCCGGTGGTCCTGTGGGTCTGCTCCAAACGCATCCAAGTCAGCTGGAATCACTGAACCGAGGAGGTTCAGGTCCTTTGCTGCTGCTCCCACAACTGCCTTGGTGTTTATTTAGATTTCTCAGAGTAGGAAGAAGCCCATGTGGATATTGCACGTGGCTTTTCACACCAGGCACTGCTGTTGTGTCCACAGCTCTGAATCTCTGGGGACAAAGCATCTGTGAGTAACTCTGCTGCCACCACCCCTGAGCCCCTCCAACACCAATTTCTTGGAGGCTGCATCTCCTCCCCATCCCTGTCCTGCAGTGTTTTAGGCATTTCCAGTGTGTTTCTACCCCTCCTTGCAGGCAAAACTGATTTTACTTCTGTGCAGAGGCATTACCAGAAAATTTCATTGCCTAGTCAATGAAAACATCTAAAGTCCATTACAGATGTTGAGAGAGAGAATGTTTTACCCAGCTGGAATTTGGAATTTGGAAGTAAGTTACTTGCAGATATTATTATTACAAGCCTGTCCTAGACAATAATAATGAAGTATTGATGGAAGTTTTGCCAGAGCAAAGACTGCTGGGTTTCATACAGAGGAAAGATAGTATCTTCATTTAGTTTTATTAGACTCTTGATACTCTGCCCATGTATTTTTTAATTCACCACAGTAAAATTCTAATTAAAGAACAGACTTTGCCTCCCATTAATAAGACACAAAAAAAAAAAAAAAAAAAGCCAAACATTTTAAAGAATGCAGCATCTTCTCCACAAAAATTATAATGAGAAGACAAGCTGCCAGTGTTGTATGGAATGTTGTCGCTCCCTTATGAAGCGTTTCATGATTTTAAACTCCTTGTAAGATCCAGAGTGTCAGTAGAGTTAAAGGCTCATTAAACAGAGCAGTAATTTCTACAAAAAGAAATAGGAAATATTCTCAGGGTTTTTTTAATGTTCTAATTCCCACTTCTTTTGAAGCGTCTGTCAAAATAGCTCATAGTAGAAATTCTGTAAGCGCCACACTTCGATATCTGTCAGGAGGAGAAGTTGTTTCTTCCTTTTTGCTGCTTCCAAATTGTATCGAGTTCATTACAGGATTTGATGAGGCTGACATCCAAATACTTAACTTTTCTTTGACTTGGAGTAATTTTGCTTTCATTTATCCAAAAGACAAACCTCCAGCTGGGTAACCATTATAAGTATTCTACAGAATACCGTAGGAATGTTCTTTAAACAAGAATTACGTTGGAAAGCAAATGTTTCCTCAGAGGATACTAAACAAACTGCAGGGTCTCTAAAGTGCTGAGCCTGAGTGAGGTACCACATGTTGGAGAGTCAGTGACTAATGAGCTCATCATCCAAGATTAAATCAGGGCCCAAATCAGCCACATGTTCAGGATCTGATTCAGAGCAGGAACTTCAGGGAGAATCAGCAAAATCTTTCTTGAAGGATGAAAATCTGTTCTGCTGTCCTTAAGAAAGGAAAAAAAAAAAAAAAACCCTAAACACAAAATGAGATAGATTTCCTCCTGTGAGTAATAATTTGTTCATTTGGAGGAAAATCAGCTGATGTTCCCAATTTTCCATTTCTACCTGATGAAGACTGATCCTTAAACTGGGAGGATGGGACTGATTGCAAGTCCTGCCAGGCTCAGATTGACCCCAGGGCTTTTCCTTTGGGGTGGATACACAAATGCATATTTACATATGCTAAATACATTCTCTGGGCAGTCTTAGAGTTGTAAACACTGAGGCTGGCATTTTCTTCATTATAATTGTGTGAGCTGTGACTGAAAATCTGGCTTTGGAGATAAAAGGAATCCAGGTTTGGGAACCTTAAGGCTGCAAAACTACAAGCTCAGAAGTCAGCAAGTGCCAGGGTACCACGTGCTCACAAAATTAAAGAAAATACCATCATTCATAGGCTCAAGTACTGAATTACTGCTGTCCTTCCAACCTTTACTCTGACATTTTATTTTTGTGACACCAACTCCATAAGTCAAATACCTTATTTACATGGGATGCTCCCTGTTTGGTTTGGGGAAACAAACGAAAGCAAATGAAGAATAAGAAAAATCTCTTGAAGAGTGTCACCAGGCTGATGTTCATCAGCAGGGACAGAGCAAAGCCCTGACATGTGGGTGATGGACTGAGAGCACAGGGCTGTCACCCTCCCCGGGGGCCACTTACTGCTCTGAGATTAAACAGCCCATGGCTGCTCCCAGGAAAAATTGTAACAGGAGCCCTGCTAAGGCCCCGAAGTCTTTAATTTCAGATTGCTTTAATATGGTTGGAATCTTTGAGGAAGGGAGGTAATGAGTTATCCAGGGGTGCCACTGAGTGTCTGCAAATTGCGTTTTTTGTAGTTGGATTGAGTACAGGTGAATTTCCCTGGGGACACTGAGCACACCCCTGGGTGTGGGGCAGTGGAAGGCGTCCCAGCTGGTGAAACCATGGAATTAGAATGTCGGTCTCTAAGCATTTGGAAGAACATTTTTGAAGGGCACTTCTGAAAATCTGGGTTATTTTGAGCGTTATTAACACGTGTTAGATGTTCCAAGTGTGATCAGTCTTACGAGACAGAGGGTTTTTGGGTCAGAATCAAGCAGATCAGCAGTGATTTGTCAGTGACCTGGCTCATGCCTTTAGCACTGTGTTGGTGTCACTTGAGGGGCTCAGCGCTGCTCAGAGCCAGCACTGGGAATTGTCATTGTAGGGAAATTCCCCTTCATGGACCTTGTTCCAAACCCATTGCTTGGCCTCTGTTTGCAAAGGGGTTGAACTGCCCCAAAAGGAGTCATGTTTGTGCAGGGAGCAGACACAGGGCTCTAATTCTCCTGCTGAATAAAGTGCAGGGCATAAAAACCTAATTGGTTATTTTAAATTTTCCTTCATTACATTCAGGTATATGTTTTACCTTTTCCTGTTTCTTTGCCTGCCTTGCATTAGCTGGATGAACCATCTGATTCTAAAACTGAATTAGACCAAAAAAACCCACCCAGAGCTAAGTCCACATTTCACCTCAATTTGTATGCATAGAATCATTTTCCTACAGTACAGTTACATTAAGAGGAGAATCTAGTCCTAATTTCAAAGTAAATTCTAAAATAATCTCTCTTAAACCATGTCCTCCCAGATTTAATAAGTTAATTTTATTTCCTGTTTGCATTTTTAAGGGCTAGTATCTCATTTAAACATTACAAACTGAATTTGGAAATACTCCAGAATATTGATTATTGAATATGAACACATTCTGTGCTTTAGCAAATTTGTAGAAAGCTTCTTTAAAGTGTGGATTAATTGAAGTTCCCCATCAGCCCAATATGGTCCTGAGCCCTTGGGCCAAGGCAAGCAGACACTGGGGTTTTTTCAGTTGTGCCTTTGTGCAGGATGTTTGTGAACATCCCACTGAGATGGGATAACCATCTCAGACCTGCAATACAGAACAGATCCCGGGCTATAAAAGAGCCACAGGGAGGCTGGTGCTGATGAGAACAGAATAAACTCAGACCTCGAGACCACAGGTTGTGGTGCTGCTGTGATAGATAGAATTTCACATTAATAGTGTGTGCAGTGATGGAAAAGCCCTGGAATGGAGCTTTTGACTCTCTCTCGTTGGGATAAGTCACTCCATAAATGTCACCCCTTCCTTGGGAGTCCTTTTAGTCATCTGTTACCTTTTCAAACTGCTGTGTTTGCTTCATTGTGTCTGACTTGTGCTGCTGCCCTGGGTGCTGGGTGTCTCTATTGACCCAGAACACAGCAATTCCCCAATCATTTCTACAGGGATAATGAGCCCATCCCATGTGTCCTCGGTGTCATTTACCAGGACACAACTGAGAACAGGACGCCATGCACGACCCAGCAGAAACATTTCTTCACTGCAGGATGTCTAAGCACTGGAACAGGCTCCCCAGGGAAGTGCTGGAGTCACCATCCCTGGAAGGGNAGCTAAGGGAACTAGGGTTGTCCAGCATGGAGTAAAAGTTGTTCAGTGGTTACCTTAACACTTTCTACAAATACCTGGAAGGCATAGCAAGGCGGGTCTTGGTCTCTTTCACCCAATAACAAACAATAGGAAAACGGAAAATGGCCGCAAGTTGCATCACGAGAGATCTAGATTGCATATTAAGAAAAATCTCTTCACCACAAGGGTGAACAGGCTCCCCAGGGAAGTGCTGGAGTCACCATCCCTGGAAGGGTTCAGAAAAAAGCAGATGTGGCACTTCATGGCATGGTTTTGTAGGCACGAGGGTGTTTTGTTTAAAGTGGGACTTGGTGATCTTGGAGGTCTTTTCCAGCCTTAACAATTCTGTGGTTTGAAGATTCTACATGCAGAGCCTGCAGGAATTAGCCCTCACTTCAGGAAGGAATTGAGGTTTCAGTGTGTGAGTGGGGATGGCAAGAGGAGGAAAACCTTGGTGCTGCTCTGAGCAGTCTCCATCGAGGGGTCTCCCTGTCACAGCACCCTGTGCACACCAGTGTGATTCTGCTTAGGCACCCAGCCTCATCCCTTACAGAGCCACCTTCATTTTTACTGGGGACAGTTCATCCCCAGCCATGTTTCCAAAGGTGGAAAAGTGAGGAGGTTACACGTTTTCCAGGGAATGTGGGCACGTACCTGAAATACAGCAGCTCCCTTCCATGTAGCATCTCCCAGGAGAGCAGGGGCTGTTTCAGACTCATCCCTCACGGTATTGACATCCCCACATGCAGCTGAGGGGAGCATTTGTACCTCCCTGACATCACCTCTCCCAGGTTGCTTTCCTTATTGATGGTCTGGTTAAAGTCTCTGGATCATTTTGACATTTTTAATGGCATCTGCATTTACAGCGGAGCGCTCGTGTGAGCTTTAATCAGCTCTCTGTTCGCACGTTGTTGCTGTTATTATTTATCTCTATTACAGTAACACACCGAGGCAATCAACAAGAGCAGGATCAGACTGTGCTAGGCTGGGGTTTAAAATGATCTCTCCTTGCCCATGGGAGAACTTGCTGATGATCCCAAAGTGCAGCAGGATCCCGCGACTCTGAGCCTGCTCTGCTCCCCATCTCTGTCCCAGAACCTGGAGTCACACACCAGCCAGGATTTGCCACGCTGATGTATAGAGAAAAAATACCTTTGGGTTGCTGAAGTCTTTTGTTTCCTCTGTTTTATCATTTTCTACCAGGAGCAACTGGATCCCGGTCCTGTAGCCAGTTACACATTCAAGTAGTCTCACACCTGAGTGAGCCTGCTGAGCTCAGTGGAGTTAATTGTATGAATAATTACTTGGATTTTAGCTCATCATCCCTGTATCTACCTTGGAAAAGGTACAGAAGTGCCCACAGTGCAGATCTCGGAGTTAGCATTTATATCATTATATAAAGATCACATCATGTTCCAATGAAATGACTCCTCAGTCATTGGAGTGACTGCAATGTGGGACTTAGAGGAAAAGGGAAAAGAAAACCAACAGAAACTGATAAACCTTGAGCAGCAAAGATCTTATTTTCATGTGAGGTTACTGCAGTGTAAAATCAGGTGAGGATAAACTTTCATTATCCAAATTTTACACTGACACATTGCCAACAAATTTCACTCAATTCCTTTTGGTGAGGTTGTGGGGTGAGATTTGCCACAGGGAGGAAGCAAGCATGTGACCAAATACTGATTGTAAATAAGTGTTCAAACAGGAGGGACTTACAGAAAAGGAACTGTGTTTGGGGCAGGCACTGTGCAGTTGAAATAAGGTGCTTGAACTAATGATGGGAAATGGTTTTCTTTTTCCTTCACTTTCTTTCCAAGTGAAAAACACAAACCCAGCAGACAAATGGGGTGCTTGGAGCACCCACCTGAGACATGAAAAAGCAAGGATAGAATCATATCTTCTAATGAGTGTTATTTATTCATATTAGGGAAATTAATTGCAACTGGAGCTGTATCAACTCAGAACAAGCCACGGTCTGCTCTGATGTGAGGTGTGGGAAGGCAGGAATCAATCCCCAGAGCACACGAGGTGCAGTTTGATCCCTGAACTCCACTTTCCTGTGCTGGGGGACATCAGCTGTGCTTGTGTGGTTCACATTTGTGTCCTTTATGGAGGTGCAGAACTGCATCCCTTGATGTTCAAGTTGTGCAGAAAACAAATCAGCGTTTCTGGAATGGAAATTGCTGGGGAACTCCAGCAGCTCCTGCAGCTTTGCTCCCTGCCCCAGAAGGCTCACACAGCCTTAGCAAGTGTCTATGTGAAATAAAGATAGATCATCTCTTCCCACAGATTCTCAGTAATAATTTAAGTCTTATAAAGAGTAAGATTTTGTTTGCTTGGCTCCCAGTGGTGTTAGGGAGGAACCATCATCCCTGTTTGCAGCTGTGGGGGAATGAGGCAAAGCAATAAAGGATCTGGGGCGAGGCACGAGTGGGACCGTGCACAGGGGTACGTGGTGTGCCCTGCTCCCTGCAGGACACAAAACCTCTGCACCTGCATCCTCTAACACCCTGCAGATCTTTTGGACACCTCGGAATTGTCTTCTGGGGATTTATTTTGGCTTTTAACACTTGCTCAAGAAACACAAATTTGTAAACTGGTGATCAGCAGCGCAAATTAACTAAAGGCTGTCTTCTTTTTCTGCTGGATACCCTCACACTGACCAATGAGTATCCTCTTTCTCAAAACGAAGGATAACAAATAAAAATATTGCCAAAATTAATGGATAGAGGCAATTTTCCAGTGTGGGTTTATAGCCAAGTACTGTAGAAGGAAAGGGCTATGAAATTTCTAGGACAAAAGCACCAGGCTTAAGTGAGCTTTACATTTACCTCGCTAATCCTGGCAACAGATCCAGGGCTGAGAAGCAGCGCGTGTCACCTGGGATTAGTTTCCATGTTTGCAAATAAATAGTTTGTGAAGACGGCCCTGTTGCTGGGATTCCACTCTGCTCTCCTGCCTGGCAGTGGGATTTACACCACTGGCAGGAGGCTTGGTGGTGAAATTGAAACCAGCTCTGAGCACAGCCAGCTGTACCTGGAAAGCGATCAGGAACCGTGTTCTTCCCAGTGGCCTGTTCTCAATAGGATGAGGATTTTCTTCATCCTTGCCACAGCTATTGTGAAAGGCTGCTAAGTGGAGGGTAGGGCTGCTGAAGAAATTCTTTGTTTTCCTGCTGACTTTTTGCTGAGGAAACCTTGACCTCAGGTGTGTGCTTGAGCTCTGTTCAGTGCATGCAGCTCAAAGAGGTGTTGGACAGGGGCTGTTTCGATGGCAAACCCGGATAAACTGTTCCTGCAAGGCTGATTTCCCTCTTCCATCCTCCACATGATCTTCAGAAGAGAAGGGATCAGTCAGGATTGTCATATGAAGGGTTCTCCCTGTGCCTTAATGCATCCCGTAGGGATGGGATCATCCCATAGGGATGGCCATCAGTGGCCAGAGGGTTTGAGGTCCTTCTGTGTTGTTGTTATTAGCACAGGAATTACCTGATACATTCACTCCATACCTTCATCCCTGAGCCTGGGCAGCCTCAGGACGTCCTGTCTCCAGTGTTCTTTTCTTTCCTCCCATCTGTTTAGTCCAGACAACAAAAGTAAATAAATAAAGAAATAAATCTGGAAACAAACAACACCAAGAAGAAAGCTGTCTTTAGATTATCTTGTATGTTATCTTATGGGAACATAGCAAAAAACCAATATTTGATGACATTATTAAATCGACAGGATTTGCTTGGCAACACCACCTGCCATTAAGTGCACTGCAGGCTGGATGCGACCCTCTGCATTTAATTCCACTATAAATTCATTCCTTCCAGCAATCTAAAAGCACTAAGAAACAGGATATTAAAAGATTTCGGGCCTGATCCAATAAGGTGTTAAACAAGTCCTCAACTTTAGGTATAACAGAAGTGCCATTGTGTCCTTGCACCCTAAGGCTGGTTTGGGGGGGCAAATGTTGAACCTGGGTCTGAGGGGAAGATGTTGGAGCTGAGTCTGGGGGAAGACGCTGAACCTGGGTTTCAAAGGGGGGAAGATGCTGAAGCTGGAGTGGGGGGCAAATGTTGAAGCTGGGTCTGAGGGGAAGATGTTGAAGCTGAGTCTGGGGGCAAGATGCTGAAACTGGATGTGGGGAGGGAAGATGCTGAAGCTGGGTCTGGGGGGAGGATGCTGAACCTGGGTCTGGAGGGAAGATACTGAAGCTGGGTTGGGGCAGTGGATGCTGAAGCTGGGTCTGAGGGGAAAATGTTGAAGCTGGGTCTGGGGGGAAGATGCTGAACCTGGGTCTGGGGTGGGAAGATGCTGAACCTGGGTCTGGGGTGGGAAGATGCTGAAGCTGGGTATCAAGGAGGGGAAGATGCTGAAGCTGGGTC
>VYZR01120310.1:32440-49099 GCA_013400675.1 Oxylabes madagascariensis | reverse complement strand
AAAAAAAAAAAAAAAAAAAATCCTGATAACCATTCTGTGATCCTCTGGTGGTTTGTTGTTCTCATCCTCATATTTACATAGTTCACTGTCAATAAGCTAAGCCAGTCCCTTCAATAAACCAAACATCACAGTAAACAAGCTAAAGTAATCTCAATTATGAACAAACTAATATGTTCTTACCATTCATTAAGGTTGCCTAGGAACTACTTTTACTTTCTTGAAAAACAGCCAATGTTTGGATAAACAATTCAGCCCCCAAAACGTGCAGTGAAAACGGATAACATCTGAAAACCATGAAACCAGAGTGCCAAAGGCACACCCTGGCCTGGCCAGGCTGTCTGAGAGCGCTGAGATAATGGCTTACAAGTAGGGTTGACAGCATGGGCTGGTCAAGATTAAAATTAAAAAAAAGCAGCCACCGAAATTAGACTACTAAATCATACATAATCATAGAGAATCCTTAGCACCATTAAAACCAAAATTAGCACAAATAACTAGGTCTTCAAGATATTCATTAATTGCGAAAGACAACATCTCCAACCAGGCAGTTAGCACCATTAATTAGCGTCATCGCCCCCACCCTGCCCCAGCAGCTTTCCCCATGTTTCTTACACAGTCCCAATGTTTCTCTCAGCCCCTCCACCCTCTGTGACATGTGGTGAGTGGAGGGGCAGAGCGAAAAAGGACAGCCAGTGGTGTCATTTCACCCAGCCACAGCAACCCAGAGCCCTGGCAGGTGAGAGGGGAGCTTCTGTGTGGGCCAGAACGGAGCTGGCAGCTCCTGCCACAGCCTATTCACCTATTCAGCAGCTCCGCACTGGGGAGATTTCCAAAGGCACGCTCCATGTGTGAAACTGTCAGTCTCTGGGGGATTTTATGCTATTAAAGCATCAAAACCAAAGTTCTGGTTCCAATGCAAACACTCCAAACTGGTGGAGTGTCTGAAAACTGCAAACTGATCCAGATTCGCAGGTTTGAAAAAAATTGTAAACACCAGTCTTACATACTGGGAATTAGGCTTTTGTATTTCAGATGGTGATAGAGCACGGATACTTGTTAAGCTATCCATAGGAGTCAGGAAAGTGAAAAAACACCTTCAGAAACAGCTTTATAGTTTCAAGGTGATTATTAAAAGTTCATATTTTTATGCCAGTCATCTTCTATTTAAACAAATATTTCACATGCACGGAAACACTGAAAGAGAAATTCTCATTAATTTTGTTCATACAACGGTAGAATCATTCTGATCATGTAAGTTGCTTCAATCATGCAATGATGTCTCTATAACATATTCTTTGTTTTCATGATGTCCTAATAACATAGCATGCATAAACACATAATCATATATTACACTTACCATATGTATAAGAAATAAACTATCACCTTTCAAATCAACCCAGTCATTCTTACACGTCTTTTCCAAACTTTTCCTTTTCATGAGAAGCCAACTATTCGCTCCAGTTCAGGACAAACACATATGTTGAAATGTGAGGAATTCCTGAAAAATAGTAGCTCCCATCTTCTACCTATTTATACCATTAGGTATTAATTGCCTCCAATTTTTCTTCTGCCAGGATATTGTACTTTGTCCGTCTAGAGGTGTGAGTAGTGACATAAGACAATGAAGAGTCAAGCTCTTTGGTTCTGCAGCTCACACCCACCTTTTCAGTTGCACACTGGACACTTTGATTAGTTTTTGATTGAAGTGACAGATTTTCAAGGAACAGTTATGTCTCCAGTAGGTCAGAAACTACTCCATATTGGAAACTTGCACCTGTTTTTAACATTACTAGCCTGATGAGTATTGGAATTTAGCTTATTCTTATCTTATTGTATAAAATGCTTGCTCTGTTTATAATAATTTGTTTAGAAAATGCTAATTCTCAGACCACAGTGCACTGCTCTGGGGTGAGGGAGTAAGGAGACTGAATTTTCACTCTACCATAAGCATTCTGAGGATCTCCATCAAGTTACTGTGTGATTAAACAGCCTAATTCTCCTGTAAGGTGATGAAAATACTTCTGCACTGTCTGTTCCTCCCACAGCTAGTGGGCAGGGCTAGGTTGATGAGCAATATGTGCCTGGAACCCCTGGGTGTTCAGCCATAGCTCCAAAAATTCTCATCCCCACTCTGAAGTGCTCTGATGAGAAGGGGTAGAAATTACATTTTTGTGTAGAGAATCAAAAGATGCTGGTCAGTAACTTTGTGTTTAAAACACCATATTTTACTCTCTCGTTGCTTACATTTCTTTTTCAGAAACAGAAAAACTCCCTGCTAACTAGAAAATAGTGTTTTCTCCAAACAATCTGTAGAGAGGAAAAACCCATTTATCTGCGCTTCTGTTTAGCTCAAAGAACACAGTAAATACTGTTGAGAGGGTCTTCGAGCTGTAATTCTTGGGAAATTTACAGAAATCCAGAAGTAAAAACTGACCTCTAAATCTTTTCATGGTTAGGCTGGAGGAGAGAGTTTTTCACATAGTAATTACTACTGATAGCACTATACACTCTCCATCAAATTTTAATCACAATGATTAGGGTCAAAAAGAAATAGAGGCCAGCTCAAACACCAATTTCTGGTTTTCTTCTTGTTCCAAAATATAAATGTGGGTTTTATGAATACATACTGTATTTAAGTTTACCACAATGGGAAGTCTTCTTTGTTGTTTTGAGGAAAGACATTACAAAAATTTCTAATTACACATTAGTTCACACCCATTTTCAGAGGTGACTAAGCAATGCAAACATCTTGCTTTACCATAACTGCAGCTTTTCCCAGAAACTGATAATTTTATGATCAATTAAAAATTAAATGGGATAGTTCTTTTGACCTACAAGAGCCTTACATCAATAACATGTCAAGAGGAAGTGCCTAAACTATCCTTTTCTGCTGCACAATAAAAGAACCACATAAAAAATAGTCACAAATTTTATAACTTAGATTTCTCTATTTCAGTATTTAATAAGTTCCTTTCAAATTTAACTCTGTTCTACCCTGAACATAATTTTTACAGAACAGTTGCTTCAACTGAGCTGGATTCACTCAAAGGAAGGGTAAATGAAGGGTTACAATGCATTCCCCACTAACAGCACTCGGTTCACACGCAGCATCACATACTGAGAACAAATCACACAGCCTGTCCAATGTACTTCAATGTCATCATCACTGCTTCCAGCCTGAAGGAATTTAAACATGATTCCTTTCACAGGAATAATATGTTGGTTCAAATTCTGCTTTCATAATACCTGAAACATAAATTATGATATTCGTTTGGTATTGCATGGAGATCAGAGCTAAATCTCAAACAGACATGACTGTCAGTGCTAGAAATGGGAGCCAAACATCACAGCCTTTGAATCATGACCACGTTCAGTGTTCACTGTCCTGGGCTGAATTTCATAAAAATAATCTTTTGAATGGCACAATCTGTGTAATATTATATTTAATGGCATGTATAATTTTAAAAAACACCTTTTAAATATAAAATTTTGTTGCCAGTTCCCAGAAAGAACATGGCCATGATCGTGCAGCAGGGGTGAAGATTCACAGGCCACATTTAAGCGGCAAACCCAAGTTAACTGGTATCTGGGTTAAAAAAAACCTAACAAAAAGTAAAGCATATAAGTCTGAGGGAAAAGGACTGATTTTCAAAAGCACAGCAATATGTTTGATGAATAAAGGACCTCAAATACCTGCCTGCTTATAAGTGGTAGACTTTTACTCCAGCCTGACATTTCTTGGAGGTATTCAAAAGATGGCTTTTCTTGGCTCTCCCTGCTCCATTCATGTGAAAGGCATCATGAGCAGAGTAAAAGGTTCTTTATCAAGAAGACCCATCATTCACTTAAATACCAGCAGGTTTTTGACAGAAGTACACCAGAAAAATGAGGAAAGTAAAGAAAAGGAAGGAGAAGAAGGAAAGGAGGAAACACATCATGTAGTTAAAAGAAACCCTGTTGCTGCCTGCTTTAATATTAAAGTGAACGAGTCCAGCAAAACAGGGTCTACTTTGCATCCAGTTTGGACACAGATTTTGCCTAGGAAGAGAGATATTTACTTTTGGGGACTGCCAGTCCAGAAGCAGCCCCTGTGACTATGCGGATGGACTAGCAGATATACAGCAAATACAGCCTCTTCTTTTAAAGCCTTTTTTAAGAGTTCACAACATTAAGTTCATTTGTTCGAAAAATCCTAGAAAGTCTTCAGAAAAAAAGGAAATATCTCCCAAATTATAGTTCTTTCCAGTTATTTTCGGGAGAGCTGACTATCATTCCCTGACCCTGTGGACTGCAGAGCAGCGTGAGCACAGCTTAGGGAGCCCAGCCCAGGCCCTGGGTGCTGCCTTGCCAGCAGCTGGGCTGGGCTGGCTCTGGTCTTGCTTCCAGTGCAGCACCCAGCACTTGCTGCTGTGAGATCCCTGCCGCAAAACCTGCTGGTATCTGTCACAGAAAGAGCTCCGGGAGAGGGCCAAGGGCTTGCATTTAAATGGTGATGGGACTGTTTCACCCAGCAGGGATTTACTCCACAGATAAAAGAGCCTAAGTCTCCATCCCTCCCCTGCCCACAGAATTACTTCCCCCTTAGCAAAGGCAGCTGCCCACACAGGGCTGGAAGCAGGGCTGGGTGCAGGGCACTCATTGTACCCCCACTGTCCAGACCACGCTCTCCTGGCTGGCACCTGCAGCTCCTGCACTCCAAGCCCATGACACATGTTATATATGCCACTGAATTCAACAGTCCAAACCCTCAAACCCAACCCACTTGCTGTTAAATAACATGGTGTTAATGATCAAGCACAACCAAGTCTACATATAAAAATAAGTACATAACTGCCCTATTCTATAAACTTCAGAAAATGATGTCACTTCTCATTCAGCTCAGCTCATTCAGTTCTGCATTCACAGTAGAAGCCTAACAAAAAAAATCTACTATTTATCTACCAAAATCAAACCAGTTAAAATTTAAAGTGTTATGGAAATGCCGAGATTTGAAACATTGGCTTCCTTAGAATCTTCATATTTTCCAGCCTACCCTTGTGCTGCATGGTATGATGATTATGAGGGATACAATTAAAGCATACCAGCTAAGAAAGACTAGAAGTTAAATCATATAGCTTCCTGGAAAGAGATTAAATATCTTAATTGCTCACAGACCTCATCAGAAAAAAAAAGTAAATTTCCATCACTCTGGAAAGGCAGACCTTGTGGATATTAGCACCACTGCTGCTCCAAAGTCTGCAAATTACCTCCCTAACTCGTCACAAACAACATTTCACCCTCTCCTGCTCTCTTCTTCTCCCACACACACTAACACAGATTACTCTGCTGGCCCAAGCAGAATGTTCTGGTCTCACATAGAAGTGGATGACAACAGTATTATACATTCCTATTCCTGCAGCAGAAGCTAACATTTTTCCTGCAGCTGAAAAGGTTTGGGATCTAGAGAGAGACAGTGAGAATTACAATGTATCTTTTTTCAATTTTTTTTTCCTTAATATTTCCCAGAAACTTTCATTTTTTAATAGACCTGATAGAAGGGAACACACTCTGAAAACACAGTTCATCATAGACAAAGGTGGATAAAAAATTCTAAATCACAGATGCATTGGCCTGGGATCAATTCTAGGTCCCTTTTCTCAGAAAACGCTTAGAGATACATAAACAGGATAGAACTGAAATACTCCTTATGGCAGCAGGAGAGTATTTTGACAAGAAGTGTTCTTAAAAAATAACTTTTGTAAGTTGTCTTATCTTCAGGAAAATCATCAGATGGCTACCAGGACATATCCAGGTTTCCAGTAATTCTACATCTGAATTACTCAGTTGCTTCTAAGCAAATGCACAGATATATTCTATGTGCAACAGTCCAGTCTATTTTCTGAAAGAATCAACAGTGGGAAAATGCATCAGAAATGAACACAAAACAATATAATGAAGAGAACCAGAACGTCACAAATCTCCCAACATGCAGTGCTTTCCTCAAGCCTAGCTCTTGACATGCAGAAGCATGGGAATAGATGTAAGAAGCATCAGCTTTCAACAAAGAAAATAACTTTGTATTTCTTGTTTCAGCAAAAAGAAATAAAATGTCTTGAAAATGTAAAAAAACTATAGCCAAAATGTTCAGATATGAATCATTCCAAACATATTACTAAAAAATAAAGGGTTTTAAAGGCAATGCCATTTTCAGTTCCCAATAAAGAATTTGTTTTAAACTATTTATTCTCACTAGACCACTAGGGATTTTAATAAATATTGCTATTAGAAGAGCTATTTATTTGACTTCATAGCAATCAAATTGCCTAGTCCAGTCATCTTCTTAATGACAGGTCTTTGCTCTAACACAAGCAATAGAACGAAACCTGCTCCCTGAAACCCTTTCCACATTACATACACCTCAATCAATTCTGGTGGGAAGAAGCTACTTTATTTACAGTAGCTCAATGAAAATAGAATTCTAGTCATCAAGTCTGTTATTCACTGGATATTCCTGGAAATCACATTTCTATAGAGAGTGCATGTTGCAGTGCTCATCATGTTGCAATTCTGTTATTGGGGTTCCAGACACAAAACTGCTGGAAGTGAAGAGATTTTCCCAAAATTACATTAAATTACATCTCTCTCTTACATACCCTAGAGATAGACCGAACTCAGCAGAGAGATGCGGACCCAAATTCAATTTTACATGCATCTTTTAAGAAAGAATTCAATTGAAAAAGATATTGTGGGTGGGTTTTTTTTCATTTTATTCTGGTTTAAAACACAGTTATCATCTACTTTCTTCATCCTTTCCTGAAGAGAAGAGGTGATGGAATGCAATAAAGGGCACAACTGATCCTAGGCAGTGATTCACACATACAGAGGCATTGTAAGCAGCCAGCATTTGATGCCGGCATTGGGATTTGATTTCAACTGAGTGAGAACAGAAAGCCCCGCAAATGTCACCTTATGGAGATCTCCTGCCCACCAGCTCCACCCAGCAGGTTCTACCATGGAACACACTGAGGCAGAAGTGGGCAATAGCTGCCAAATACATTGCTACTTAGTAGAGTTTGGGAATCAGTCGCACATGTACAAAGAATGGTTTGGATAGAAAACATATGTCCTGTATGTCAAGAGCTCCATATAATAAAACCAACAACATAAATGGGGATAACACAGCCCACTGCTGTAGCCAGCTTTAGGTGTTGTGCAGGCCAGAATAGTACCTATAGCACGTGGTTTCTAGTCCCTGTCATGATAAACCTGTGCACAAGGTTCACCATTAGAAGATCTTTCTGCACGATCTCTTTAGAAAGGGAGCCAATTACAAACTCCTCAAGTGGCAGGAGGGCAGCATGCAGCCAGTACAGACTGCTTCAGTCCTGGCTCCTGTTCTGCTGAAAATGCAGATGATTTTTCTTGTCACAACATCAATAAGATTAGGGCAAAAGATTATATCACAGGTGAATTAGTGCTTCCATGTAACACACTCATGGCCCATCAGACATGGCCTGCAACAATTGAATTTATGCAATGCGCTGCGGTTCTGCATTTCTATCTGAACCTCTGATTTAGCAAACAGATTTTCAAAAACAAATTATAGCCAGTCAAGACCTTACTGATTATGCATGTGCAGATACTGAAAAACTAGTTGTTATCACTGCAGAATCCAAATGTTTCCTCTTGCTTTGCCTCTCCTACTACTATGACTAAATAGACTGTAGTTATTCTTAGCCACAATAAAGTTATACTGCCAACCTTTGAAGGTTATTGCCATCCTAGGTCATGTCTTTCTTAAGAGGGCCTTCAAAAACACACTAGGTGTATAAAAAAGATTCAGAAGCAATCCAGAGCATGCAGCTCCCATTGGAATCTTTAGCTCTGTCCGTAACTATGATGTGATGGCCCCAATATGAAACATAACTTCTGAAATCCTGTTCTTGATGAGCATGACAGTGTCACAAATTCTGCCTGAAAAGTTGATCCCTGTCCTGTTTAGCAGAATGAGATACAAATAAGGAAAATCTCTCATACACAAAATCCTTTCTTTAAATGACAGTTATCAGTGACATGAAAAGTCCTCCTAGAACACGTATTCCAAGGGGGTTTCCTCTGTTCCCCTCTGCTCCCCTCCACTCCCAGAGAATAAAATTTGTCAGATTTATTACGGCAAGTATACTTTTAGCTTCGTTAGTGATGATCAGAACATTTCAGTTGCGCTCACTGGAGGCCGGGGTTAGTCTTAGAGATACTGGGAATATTTGTACATCACTCGCGACCCCTTCCCCCTGACAGCTGGAGGCAAAGGCAAGGCAGGGGCCCCTCATGCGCGTCCTCGCCCCACGGCCGCAGCTCCCAGCGATGCCAGCTCCCGGCGGGGCTGCCCAGCGCCAGCTCCCCCGTCCTGCCCGGCACCCCGCGGGCACGCCGGCGCTGCTGCCGGCCCCGCAGCCGGCGGGGAAGGAGGGAAGGGGGAGGGAGCCGGGTCAGCGGGGCCCGTCCCGGGAGATGGGTGGGGAGAGGCAGCGGCCGAGCTGGGCTGTGCCGCAACGCCCCTCGCTATAAACGAGGGGCCGCGCACGGAGCGGGAGGAGCGGCGCGGCCGGCGGGGAGCGCGCCCGGAGCACGGCCCGGCTCAGCCCGGCCCGGCTCAGTGCAGCCGTGCTCAGGGCAGCCCAGCCCAGCCCAGCCCAGCCCAGCCCAGCCCGGCTCAGCCCAGCCCAGCCCAGCCCGGCTCAGCCCAGCCCAGCCCAGCGCAGCCCAGCCCAGCGCGCTCCGAGCGCCGCCAGGGCTCAGCCACCCCGCCCGGACCCAGGTAAGCGCGTCCCGGCCGGGCACCTTCGGCCAGGGGCAGCCAGAGCGTTTGCGAGCGCGGCACAGCCTCATGCGGAATTTATACTTGGCTTAGACGGAGCTGGCACGGGAAGGCTCGGTCCTGGACGAAGCGCAGACACTTAATCCCCCGTGCTCTGGCTTGCCCCGCGAGGCCAGCTCCACATAGTTATTTTAGAGAGGACGAAGTGCCCCACAGACTCCCAGCCCTGCCGCGTTTGAGCTCTCGAGTCCTGTCAGCAGCTTGAAGAGAAAGCAGGGGCGCCCCTTGGCAGGAGACACAGCGCTCGGGGCAGTAACTCCACCGCACCGTCGAGGCTCGTCCCAGCATCCTGCAAGGCGCAGCCGTGTCACCCCTGCTCAGGATCGGATGAGCAATTAAATTTTTATCGCTGTGCTAAGCTCACGATAGAAGTTAATCGAACATCAAAAGTGATGCTTATGATTTCTGGGAGTTGTGCAAACAGTTCAGTTTCTCAGTCTGGCAGGCAGTGCAACTTCCACCAGTTAGCAGCAACTATTGTTTTAATCAGAATTTTGTAGCATACACTCTGCATAACCAGATCTATCCTTTTTCTACAGAGCAAGAATTGGAGTGATCTACAACCAGAGATTAATTTTTGTTAATAAAGTTAAAATGCCTCCCTGCCTTTTTTTTTTCCCCTGACCAGTTTCTAAACTTCACTTGGACTCTCACTGGACTAGAATTCTTCAACAAGTTCAGATGAAGCCCTGTAATATTTACTGTAATATGTAATATTACTGTAATAGTGTAATACTGATATTTACTATTCTTCCCCTCTCCACGCATCAAAACACTTAATGTTACCAGTTACTTACAAGTACAAGCCCTATATTCTTCATAGTCAACTGGTGTATCAGTAACTAAGTCAGTTAGGTCATGATATGTACAAGCAGTAAAATTGCAATATTCAGTTACACCTATTTCTATATTTCTGCAAAACCCCTAGAATAAATGAGATGTATGGGAACAAGAGACAGCAGGATTCTGCCCAGAGCATGCTACAGTTCGCTGTAAATTTCCATCACTTCCAAAAGTAACAGCACTCATTTGAATTGTGTTGTGCTGCATAGCATGGGACAAGGTAGTAAATTGGCTCAGCAAAATCACAGGATGAGGGTATAAAGAGGGATGTTTTTGTATAGTGAAGCCTCTTCTCTTGTCACTTGCATGAACCCACAGCACTAACATGATTAGATTTTTGCCTGAATAGGAGAATTAAGTATGGCCTGAAGCAGGTAATTACAATGATGATGTAGAAAGGCTTTTTTAGGTCTGTTTTAGTGTCAGACAAATGTTTCATATTCCTGACTATGGCAGTCCATTTTGCTTGTTGCCACCATAATCTTTTAAATTACAACATCTTCCAAAAATATCAAGTGCCTACAAAGTCAGCTTTTGCTCATGTATTAAGAGTGTAAAATATATGCCTTTTAGCAGGAATGTGGTATTTCTGTACACTTTTCCTCTCTACAACTTGAACTACATAACAGAGAAAAACCAGTTGTGATTATTGTGTGCTTCCTAGTTTATGTTGTTGAACTGAGAAAGCAGAGTGGCCCTGTACAATTAAAAGAAGTCACATTTATCAATAAATTTGAATATAGTTGGTTTCATTCTCCCCTTACTTTTGTCATAGTAATAGATGGAAACAGAGATAAATTTTGCACTGGAGGAGAGCAGAAGTGTGCTCATTTTCTATGATGTAAGGTGTCCTGCCTTCCTGCTTTGAAAGAGTATCTCTTGGGCTGGACAGCATATGCCAGCTAGAAGTTGCTGGTTTCAAAGGCAGCAAATACCAGCCTGAAGTGTCAGTACCGGCAGCGCTGCAAAAGTGAGGACAGTGCTGCCTTTAACTTTCAAATATCACAACTCAACAGTCCTTTTGGAACAAGAAGATGAATGATGGTATTTGTGTTTCCTGAATAGTATTATCTTTAATTGTATTAAATATTGGAAAATATATTTAATTTCACTTTTGTCATACTATAAAAACAGAGGCAGATGCAGAATGTAAACCTGGTGATTTATTTACACTTTTTAGAAATGTATGGGCTGACATGGAAATAAGTGTCAGAGCTAATGCCCATTTAAAAAATTATATTTTGTATAATGGGCACTGACTGCATTTTTCTACTCCTAAGTTTTCTCCTCTGTGGTAATTTTATCCTCCATGTTTGTTAAAGGAGCGTATTTAGGTAGTTCTTTTCTCTGGCACTGCCTATTGTTAAGCACAGTAATTAATATGGTAATTTAAAGTTACATAAATTACAAACTCTCATTACACTGTCCTACTTAAAATCTTGTTTATGCAAAGGCATCGTATTAGTTTAAACCATTTTAAGCAGTCACAAATTACTCCTATTTTTTCTCTGGAACTTCTTGTGTTCCAGAAGTTATTAGTGTCACCAGAAGCATTCATAAGCTACCCTGTGGCTATTGCTGCCCAAATTTTAGGGGTCTTAATCACACTCTAAGAAGCATGCAATTGTTTGAGTGGTTGGCATGTTCTCTGCACCTTAAGTATCCTATTCTACCTTGGTGACTTCATAAAAGGTCATATTCGTCTTGATGTGGATACGGAACATGGATATTTATGCACTACTTTAATCAAATACTACATCTGACTTATATTACACGCTTAATCCTGTGCATTTTTTAAACTGAATTTAATGGTTATCCTCTAGGAGACTACTCCAATGAGAGGAAAGATCAACTAAAATTGAATTTGGATATGTTGTATCTAAAGCTGAGCTGGGGAGATGAGTTATCAAGATTCATCTACAAATAGATCTGCTTGGGCTTTCTATTGGATACATGAAAAAAGAGGACAAACAGCCAAGTCAGGAAGGGTGGCGGGCAGCAAAGCAAAGTATTCCCCTCACCTATTTCTGGTAGTAATACTGGCAGTACAGCAACCATCATCTCTCTCCAGAAGGAGAAGCATAAACTTAGAACCTTTTCAGAGTTGCTAGCTTGGTGAGATTGGGAGCTCACAGCTGGGAGGATTGGGTAAAGGTATAGCCTGGCCACTACAGGCCCACAGCACCCTGCTTGTCTTGTAGTCCCTATTGCATGTTTAGCTAAATCTCTAGCCCTTGGGTAATCTTGGCTCAGTTTTCAACCTTTATCTAGTTTACTGCTGCTGTTTGTTCCTCCTGCTCTCAGCTGTACAACAAGTCCATCAGAAATGCAGTGACACACATGTTTTGTTTTACCACATGTTCCTCTCAAAAATTTATTAGGAATTTTTCAGTATTCTTGGATGGCAGTTCACATTTTTGGACAGTCCTAAAGGTGACTGTGGTGTTTTTAAGAAGTCAGCCTCTGCATTTTAGGATCAGGTTTGAGTAGGTAAAACAGCAGAATATAACTAAGAAACATTTTTGGAAATCACATGAGATTCTGAAAACAGAATAAAAAATGTGGATCACTTTTGAAGAGAGAGGGAAATGGAGGGAAGAATCACATCATTTTCTTCACTATTTGAGGGTTAGTTTCCACAACAACAGAAATAAATAGGTTGCTATTGCTGAGTGTTGAACCTCACCTACTTGCATGGAATTAAACTTGCATAGAAGTTAAAACTTGTGTGTAAGCACAAGGTGAGTTCAAATGCATTGGAGAGTTTGAGTAGGTGGCAACCTAATGTACGCTTTGAGTTTCAAGATGCGTAGAGCTCATTCATGAAGCTGAAACTCTGCAGCCTGAAGAACAGAAAGGCTCCAGTAGAACTATGTCAGTGAAATTGTGGATATAAGAAAGTTACTAATCACAGTGTCATTTTCTGTCTCTTCCCTCTGGTCCCAAACACCCTTGCAGTGAAGAGCAAGTCAGTAATCTTTTGCTAATGACAGTATTTCTTTCCATTCCCTTTCCATCAACAAATTTGTCTCTTAAGATCACTTTCACAAATAGATAGTCATGCTACTCAGAGCACTCACTCCATGTTCTGTACCATTTTCTAAAATGTATCCTTTGCCAACAAAAGAAAACAAAAAACCCTAAAATTGCCAGATGTACCCTAGAAGAATCTTTGTCGCTTTGGAACATTTTGGGGAATTTAACAAATTTTATACACAAGGGGAGTTATGATACTCATACTTAACATTTTTGTACCTCAGCTGTAACAAATGAAGAGATGTTATCATGACTGTAAGCTGTGACTGTATCACAGCTGTGATTGTTTGAGACAAAGCTCATATGAAATAAAATTGCTGGTCTAATAATTTTTGGTGTTATCTTCAGATAAATGATGGATTATACTAAAATTACTCTGAGCTTTCAAGTGAATTGCAACAAGAATAGGAAAATATTGTGTTCCAAATGACATGCTCTTAGTTTTCTCTGTGGCACCATCATGTGAAAGAACTACAGATTTTGGCCTTTGGTCCGGTGTCTTTTACAATTTTTATTCCATTTGTGTTTTGTTTGATAGCAAAACTGTCCAGGTATTCACTATATAACAAGGCTAGCTAAAATGATTGGTTACTATTTGTGGTGTTTATCTCCTTTTATTGTAGCTGAGTAGCATTTCTCTTGTAGGCACAGAAAACGGGTAATAACCGAAGACGGCCTCACAGCAGGAAAGTGAGATCACATTGGCAATGCAGCAGTGAGTGGCATGATTGAAGACAAGACAAAAAGCAGGCTACAGCAAAAGGTAACTGGCAATATCTAAAGAAACTAGTACTGAATTTGGGCAAGGTCAATATTTAGACAGTGTTTCACTGCTTGAGGTGAAAGCTATAATTAGCATTACAGCCAGAACAAAGAATGATTTAACTAAACTCCTAATTTCAGCTAATTCGTCTATTCCTTTCTTTACTTCTAGATCATTCAGCTTTGTGAGTTACTGATAGATCCTTGGCTAGTTAGAATCTAATAATCAGTAGATGAAGTATAGGAACAGAAATAGAAATTAAAATTCAGCGGATTCCTGAATCCACTCAGTTTTCAGAAAACAGAGAGGAGACACTACAGAGGAGTGTTGTGCCTCAGCATTTCTAGCTGAGAGGGACACATGCAAATAAGTAAAACATTCCAGAAAACCACTGAACAGCTGTACTTTCATGATGGGGGGCTTACGCAAGGAGAAAAATGCACAAGTTGACTTCTCTGAAAAATGTTCTGTTGGCAGCTGGCCTCCATTTAACTCTGCTTTAACATCAGCACAGCCTGGCCAGAGCCTTTCCTCAGAGCAGGCAGCACATGATGTACAAAGATGCAGTCCGAGCTTGTTTATTGAGAAACCATTCATGCCCTTCCCGTTCTACATTTATAGGATGTATATTGCCTTTTTGTCTTTTTCTTTGTAAACTCCTATTGGTTTTCATATTTTCTCCTTTCTCAACTCATTCTTGTTGCCAAGCCTAAATGTTTATACAGTTTTACTTCCTTCCCCTGCCAAGGGGTAAGTCCTCTACCCCTGGAGTTGCTCAGGGTTGGTTTTCCCTGTCTTCAGGATCTCTACATGATGTACAACAACCAGAAATGAAAGGCATGGGGCAAGAATCAACATATGTTGTCAAACTGGGACTCTACTTGTGCTGTCTTTATTGTTTTCCTCTTGGTTTTGTTATTAGCAGACTGCTATGATTAAACAATTACAGTTTTGCTCAAATCAGGTAAAAATATTTCTTTTCACATGATCTTCCTGAAAAGCACTTCAAAGAAAAAGGGTTCAAAATAATTTTCCTTTCAAACACATTTTATGATGCTATTCCATGTTCTTAAACATATCTACCAAAAAAAAGCCATGTCAGTAAAGATCAGCCACACACACAAGGAATTGCATGGTAATTTTCCTAGCACTAAAGTGAAGCTCATTTAGCATCTCTGGGAAGGCACAGCTCTATCCCTTCTGGGCTTCTGTGCACTTTTGTTTGCTTGAGAACCGAGACTGCACCTGCTTGAGGATGCAGTGATTCACAGTATCACAGATTAGCTCACTCCAGCTGTAACAGCTGCCTTTGTTTTACTACCTCTGGCTGGTCCTCAGTACCCACAAGGAACATCTCAGGATTGCAAAGAGCATCCACCAATTAATTTTATTTTAAAAATAGGGCAATAAATTTTACTTTGGGGGGAAAAAGCAGGAAACAAGCTGTACAAATTTGGCAGAACATCTATTTTGGGATCGTTCTATTAAGTGTGCCGCCTTCCAGACAAAGCACTAAGGATCATAGCAACTTGTTTTTCCATGGGTGATAATGCCTTTCACACTGACATGGCTTAAGGTGTCTATGTTTGACCTTTCCTTCTCTTTGATTAACCCCTTAGAAACTCACTAGTTCAATTGACTCATATATTCTCAAATTTTCTTCTAGTCCTCATAATGATCAGCCCTTAACAGGAGTTTTGTGCCACTGAAAGCACAATTGGGCCTCTATGCTTTCAGTGTTATACCTACCAACAGTTACAATGATACTAACTTCTCTTGGGCTTAGCTACATTACCATTTTAAAAGATTTTTTTTGTCTGAATAAACTCTTGTACTTTGCCAGTTACTCATACTGTTTTCTTTCCTTTCTGCCTTTGGTTCCCCTTTTCTGACCCTAATGAGCGATTCATTAAGAAGCCTCCATGCTGATCTTTTGCTTTTAATCTTTTAACTTTTCCCTCCAGGCTGTTCCTAACATTCTCATTTAGGGAAGAAAAGTCTTTTCTGAAGGGTATTGCCGTGGTGTGATATTTTCCCACTGTAAGGATGTCTAAATTAATTATATAATAAGAAAAGTAATCAAGGATCTCAGCCAGACACAGTGAACCAAATCCTATTACAGATTGCTGAATTACAAGACAAAGGTTCCTCTGAGCTAAGGTGTTGAAATCTAACATCCATTTCCTTGCCCAGAAATCCACAATACATTGCCTTTGCTTCTTCAGTAAGACAAACACTATTTTTCAGCATGAAGTCAAAAGAAAAAAGCATTCAATGCAAGGTTTGCTTTCCTCAGAGCTGTAGCACTGACTGGTGGGAAGTTACGTGGAAATCACTAGCCATGACACTGGAAATACAGTGATAAAGCTTTCACATTAGCTGGTTTAGTTACCATGGCAGACACTTTAGTGATACTGGTTTGTCTGTGTTCACATAGAAATGCTGCATCTGCACATGTTTGTATTTCAGTTCATGTCTTCATTACTGAAAGCAAAAGATTCTATTACTAACTTTAACCACATTGGTGAAAGGCAATAGGAAAGAGATTCATTAGAGGGTTTTAGAGAGGGAAATTATTTTTAGGTAACAATGTGCAACATGCGCTACTCTCAGTCAACTCATCTAATTTCCATTAAATTAGAAAGTGGAACACCTCTGTATAAAGGAGGTCTCTCCATTCCTGGAGAGGAAACAGAGAATTTTCAGTGTTTCTTCTCTCTCCTGCTTTCTGATTAGGCATCCTTGCAGGTAATTGCTCTGCACAATGCATTTCTAAAGTTATCATTAATTTACACCTGCCTTCTATATTTTGGGGGGAAGCTGGGAGATTGGGTGGGGAGTGGGTTGTAAAAACAAAAAGCCCATCCTGCAGAAGAACCTTCCATCATGGCCCAAGCACTTTGCCATGGCAGNATCCTGCAGAAGGGACTGCATATTGAGCCTGTAAAGCTCATAAGTACATCATGGCCCAAGCCTGGTGATTTAGCTCAATGGCAGGAGAATGGTTTTTTGAGGATTAACATACCAGGTAAGGCTTCAACACACATCAGAATGTTGCCAAGCATGTCAAAATGTTCCTGATTTGCTTTACAACTTGCAGCAAATCCATGTAAGCTCTCTGGTGGCACCTGTCTTACTGTTTTAAAGGAAGGAACAGAAT